>RJWM01015492.1:0-47629 GCA_004363535.1 Dasyprocta punctata
GAATAAAAAAGATGTGGTATTTTTATACAATGCAGTACTACTCAGATATAAAGAAAGATCACATTGAGGCTTTTATAGGTAAATGGGTGTGATTTGAGACCATACTCTGAAGTGAAATAAATCAAACTCATGTGTAAATACTGTATTGTTTCCTTAGTGCAAGAAACTGAAAGAGTAAATAAGATACAAAATCTTCAATAAGTATTGTGAAAGGGTAAGAAACTGTTCAAAGGGGAAAAAGCAACTCAGACAGGGGAAAGAAAATAAAGAATGAAGGGAAAGAAAAATGATACAAATTTGTATACATACACTTAAGATAGCTAAGATGACTGTAGTTCTAATTCTATTAGGTCTTGGAACAAAACAGTTAACATTAATAGAATTAGATCAATTTTGCATGTCTATCTGGTAATCTGAGTAACTCTAGAAGATAACTATGCAAAATAACAACTTCTGTTATGTTCCTACCACCTTGTTTTGAAAGCCTATATTGTTATTGTTTTGGACTCTTTGTTATTTTTATTTATTTGTCTCTTTTGTTTCTTGTTTATCTTGTATTTTGTTGTGTTTTGCCCTCTAATACAGAAAGGATAGATGCACATGTATAGGCTTATACATGCCTAGAACTTTGCCTAGAGTTTACAAGAATGGATTTTATCATGTGTGATGTTGCGAACAGCTACTTTGAAGAAAACAAGACATTATGGAAGCTATCACTGATTTCCTATCATCTTGTTTTGAAATCCAAGAATGCTTTTATTCTTTGTTTTGATCAGTTTTAGACTATTTTCTCTTATTTGATTTCACTATGTGCGAAGGTATGGATCGCTATTTTGAGGAAAACAAAAGACATTATGGTAGCCATTATTGATTTCCTATTGTCTGGTTTTGAAGGCCTGTAATGCTTTCATTCTTTTGTTTGGATTGTTTTTAAGCTATTTTGTTTTGCTTGATTGTATTGTGTGTGAAGATACGGACAACTATGTCAAAGAAAACAAGAGACATTACGGTAGCCACTGTTGATTTTCTGTTGTCTTGTTTTGAAGTTCTGCACTGCTTGTGTTGTTCTGTTCTGATCTGCTTTGTTCTGTTTTGTTTTGTTTTCTTTTCTTTTCTTTTCTTTTCTTTAAAATAAAAAAAATTGTCCAATTTTATCTAAATGGCTGAATTAATATTTTTGATGTCTGTCAAATTGTCATCTTTTTAAAGTCTGATATTAACAATCTGTCTCTATTCTTTCCCTCTTTCTTATTTGTACATGAAATTTTATATTTGTTTTCTCTTCTTGTTTTATTTTACTATGTTTTAAATCTCCCTACATTCTTTAGGTTATATTTACTGCAATTTCTGCAAAGACAGGATATGATACTGATCTTCAAATTCTGTAATTCACATATCTTTATAGCCATAAATAAACATATCTTTAAAACCATTGATTTCTAAGTCTTCTTTTAAAGAAATTCCATGCAATTTGATATGCTGTATACAATAGCATTAAGCTGAAGGCATTTTACAATTCTTGTTTCTATTGTTTCATTGTTCAATCTATATGTAAAAGTGCATTATAAAATTTTCTAGCCATTCTGACATTATAATGGATTTTAATTAATAAGATCAATTTCATCAAAATGAGAAAATAAATTCAAAGTATCTCAATTTTTGAAATTTATTGATTTTTATGCAGATCTAGTATTCATCAATTTTATTTGTTTTTTGAATTGTTAAAAATTGTAAAAATATTAATTATTGGCACTAGTTTTTCAGTTATATTTTTATAAACTATTATACTGATATTATATGATTATCTTCAACAGATTTCTTAAGGAAGCATTTTCATGAAGAAAGATATCCTTGCTCTAACTATAGAAAATTGAATGATACAAAGAGTGTATTCATCCAGTAAATACTTCTATCTTCAATTATTTTATACAATGACGTTTATTGGAGCACTATTTGAATTTTAAAAAGGGAGTATAACCATTCTTCAGAAAGAAAATTACAGAAAGTAATGTGAAAATATTCATTTCCTTAAATTCAGATACATACAGTATTAATACTTTGCTAATTTGTTTCAGGTTTCCCATGAACCAAATTGGTCTTTTGTGCCATATTCATTCTTCTTCAACTCCCATTTGTTCCCCCTCTCGTGCTGGTTGGTGCATAGTTTGACACCCACTTATTTATGAGTTCTGATTTTTAAACAGTTAAAAATACTTTATTACAATGTAGTAATTGTACATATTAATGGATTTTAGTGTGATATTTCTATACATGTATATAGCATGCATTGATCAACTCTAACCTCCCTGGGATTGGGAACATAGCTCAGTTGTACAAACACCTGGCACAAGTGCAAGGTCATGAGTTTGATCCCTGGCACCAAAAGAAAATAATAAGAATAATAAGAATAATAACCTCCCTTTACTCACCTTTATCTCCACGTCTTTTTGCATCTTAATTATCTCTATTCTGATTTCAAGTGCACACAGAAATATACTTTTAAATGCAATGGTATAATTTTCTCCAATTCTTAGAATTACTTTCTATCCCTACAATTTAAAGTCTTCCTTTCAGCAATTTAATATAAATCTTCATATATTCTTGAGCAAACCTTGATATGGAGTGCAGAGTTGAAAAGGAATGACCTACATTTTACATTTTGTTATGCAATTTCACAGAAAAGTAAAACTGAATATGTCAGTCAAACACTGCAGGAACAGGATCTTGTTCTTTACTACTTAAGAGCCAGCTAAATTCTGGCAGCATATGGATAGTATTCTTGCCATTATCTACTGTTAAATGTTTCCTAGAGCACATTGAAAGGTACCTATATTTCCCTAAGGAAGGTTCCTCCCATTAACCTATTGGTATAGTGTATGAATTCTGTTATTTTTCCATTGTGTTAACTATAAGTGTTCTGAACACTTTTTGTACCATGGAACAAAAAGAACTAGAATTTATGAAAACGACCTTTTTGTATGTAAGAAACTCTGTTTACAGTGTCAAAACAGTTTGTAGATGAGCAACGGACTGAGTGAACAGGATTTCACTCAGCTCTCACCTTATTTAGCTAAGTAAAAATATGTAAGAAACATTTCCAAACATTTCCAAAGCAGCGATAACCTGCATTTCATTGAACTAGTGTAAATATCAAAGGACATGGATGTTATATGCAACTTGAAAAAGTAAACTATCATTACTGTCTTGGTTCATTTTTTTGCTAAAACAAAATATTTGAAAATTAATCAGTATGGAGAACCCTCAAAATACTAGGATTGGAGTTACCATTCAATTCAGCTATTCCCCTTCTTGGTATTTTCACAGAAGAATTGAAAACATCTTGTCACAGCGATATATGTGCACCTATGTTTACAGCAGCATAATTTGTAATAGCTAAATCTTAGGAACAACCATAATGCCCATCAACTAAGGAATGAATAAAAAGAATGTGCTATTTTTATACAATAGAGTATTACTCAGCTATAAAGAAGGATAAACTTGAGGCTTTTATAGGTAAACGAATGCAACTTGAGACCATACTCATATGTGTAATAAATCAAACTCACATATGTAAACATCATATTGTCCCCCGTAGTGTAAAAAAAAACTGAAAAAGTAGTAAGATCTAAAATGTACAGTAGATATTATGAAAATGAAAAGGAAAGAAATTGCTCAAAAGTAAAGAAGACCTGGGTTAGGGGAAAGGCAAAAAGAAAAAAGAGAAAAGATTAAGAGTTGGAGAGAGGGAAGGGGACAAAAAAGAATTAAGACGTGTTATGTACAGATACAAATTCCTCATGATTGATGTGATCAGTATGTACTGAAAACAGGTATGAATTAGAAAATTATATTACAAGCAAAACGAAAGAAACCCATTATGGATTACTACTACATGTTTAGGCACCCAAGAAACCAACATTTGGAGAAAATTTATTTTTTGCAAATCTGTTGGTTTAAAATAGACATCTCTTCACTTTTACATGCTGGACATGCTTAGTACTTACACGCAAAGTCAATTTTGTGATAATGCACTTTTGTGAAGTCAAATTTGCAATAACTACACAAGCAAATTAGAATTCTGTAAAAGTTTTCACACAATTTGTACCCCCAGTATTGGAAATTTGAAAACAAAAGTAACAAATTGAAAAATAAAATGGCAGCAGTTTAAAATACTAGGAAAAAACTGAAAAAAGGAAAGCAGAAAAAAAAATATTTTGATATGAAAAGGTATTTTACTAAAATGCACTGCACATGAATTTGAGGAGGTTGTCCATAAAAGCTGGCCAACGTTCACAATCATTACTGCATTTGAAAGTCTTGTCTCTGAGTAATAGAGATATTAATAAAAATAATAATTTTTTTGTTTTATTTTGTTTTGTTTTAGGACATGGCTCTCCTGTGAGAATGTATTTGCTTTTCTTTTGTATGTGGTGTTGCTCTTTTTGAAATTCTTCTGTGGTTTGTCACACAATGGAGCAATACTTATTAAAATTTCCCATCTTCTGCACTGCACTTCTGTGTTTTCTTAGGTACATGGAAATTCATTTCGCATGCATGCATACACAGATCACAACCTTGGCTGGAACAATACCAGCTTCTACATACTGATCACAACACCTTAAGAGTCTGATCCTACTGTTCACAGAATCATTTGTGAGTCACTGAGAAATTTTGCTGCCTTCTTCAGACAAATACAGGTTTAATTCCCTAATAACTATGAGAATTCTATCTGCTCTAAGGAATGGCCATGAAGATGGGTGATCCATTTTTAAACGGGCATTTTCATCCTGACGATATTGGATGGCCAAACTCTTCCCCAAGTATCAGTTTTCTACTCCTCTTAAATAATTTTCTTTCAGGAAGGATAAAGGGGAGATTGCAATTTTCTGGATGCCATCATTTAGGGTTTCAAATTTTGAGATTTTAATTTTTGGGAATTGTGATTTGTGAGATTCTGGACTTTAGATTTTGATCAATTGGTACTTCAACATTTACACTTAATGCACAGTATCTTCCAAAGCTATGATTGATATAGCCTTGGAAAATGTGTTGTGTTTTATTTTGCTAAGTGTGCAAAGATGACAACACAGAATATACAAAAATCCTGTGTGGATATAGGACAGGTTATTCCAAGTAAGATGGACCACACTGCATAGTAAGGAAGAGTGTGATGAGGCATTGAATGCCAGTTTCATCACTTAGGAACTGTGTGAATTTGACAGCTTGTTTCATCAGAGTCCCAGTTTCTGCATTTGTGGAATGGTGATTGATTAGTATTTATTTCTTACGAGATGCTATATAGATTAATGAGTTAGCATTTTCAAGAATCCCTATCAAACAGAAAGTGTTCTGTTCATGTTAATTTTTATAATTCTCACAATTTTAAACCTTAATTTTCAATGATACTTCAGACTGTAAGACTCTGTGTAGTACATTTTGTATCATTCCTTCCTCTTCCTCCTCTGAAGCTCTTACTCCCCACATTCTTTCTGTCTCCTCCACCAGGGGAAACATGGTTGTACTAGATGAAAGGCTTGGCTCCTTTCCTTCGCCAGCCAGCAGTGGGCGTTGCACAGTCTAAATGTAAGTGATGGAACTGAATGGGTGCAGACTAATTTTGGGAGTCTCAGCATTAGCTGTGGTGTCAGATACATGTTTATAGAGTCCTTCTACATGAAATGGACTCCTAGTTTGAATTCAAAATTAACGGTAATGCTCACAGTCCTCTATTTCATGGTTTAACAAAGTAGGTACCTCACAAATATTGCAACTTATGAGAAACTCTCTGAATACTGTCTGACTTCCTCTATATTCTGCTCCAGCATTTGTTTGTTAAAACTCATTTCCCCCTTGCTGACACTGCCCATCACCTCAGTCTTTACTTTTTAACGCATGTATTATCTATACCTTATTGTGTATTTCACTTACTTATATAATTTTTAAATTTCCAATCTCTTCCCACTCTAATGTAATATTCATGGAAGCAGTGTTCATTCTTTTCTTACTAACGTCATCTCAATTCTAGGAAAATGGTAAATAATACATGTACCAAGTTAAAAGTGCTTCCAATAAATTAATGACAAAAATAATTTGTTTTGCACAAGAAGTTTACACATTCTTTTTTTCATGTCATGTAGGCATACTATTCATTCACTTTGGTCAATCTTGATTTCTCAAGATCAACATGCCTCAAAAGAAACATTAAGAGTGAACCCCCGAGTCGGGCGTGGTGGCGCACGCCTTTAATCCCAGCACTCGGGAGGCTGAGGT
Organism: Dasyprocta punctata; assembly: GCA_004363535.1. Taxonomy (NCBI): domain Eukaryota; kingdom Metazoa; phylum Chordata; class Mammalia; order Rodentia; family Dasyproctidae; genus Dasyprocta; species Dasyprocta punctata. Next base: position 6,271 of record RJWM01015492.1, read on the forward strand.
AGGAGGAGTGTTGTGAGTTTGAGGCCGGCTTGGGCTACAGCGCAAGCGCAAGACCCACCTGAGCTACTTAGTGCGATCCTGCCTCAAAAAATCAGGACTGGGAGTTTGGCTCAGTGGCTTAAGCGCCTGCTCTGGCAGGTGCGAGACTGTGAGTTTGATCCTCGGTGCTGAAAAAAAAAAAAAAAAAAAGAGTGGGCCCCCGAAATTCGCGGGGGTCATGTTCTTAGATCACCTGCGAATTGTGAAAACCCGGGAATTTCAGATATGATCACAAAAATGCCTGTAAATGCCTATTTTTATAGTTCAAACCCTAAATATGCAATATTTTCCACAGTTATGTAGTTTAATGTAATAAAATACTGTGTTAATAAAGTATAATAATACTTTATTAATAAAGTCTTTAAAGGAGTGGTGTATTTTGGAGGCATCTTAGGGATTTTAGGCCTTTAAGATCAAAAACACTCAAGATAGCTAGACATGGTGCAGCACCCTGTTATGACGCGGAATGCTGGTGCATCTGCCCTGGATGGGTTCCAGGGCAGCAGCCAATCAGCAGCATGGAGAACTGAATAAGGCTCTTAGATTGGCTACTTGAAAACCTCTCATCAAACAAAAAAATTTTTGGAGGTTATTTGTGGTTTCCTCGAAATTGCTGGAGTTTCTATAAGCAATTATTAGTTAGTTTTTAAGGAAAAATCTATGAACGACTGAGCGTGACCTGAAACAGGAACTGTGACTCGGCAGGGGAGATATAGATATATTCTGAATGCAAGTATTGCTGGCTCTACTTTCAAAACATTTCCAGGTTGTAAACATCTGTCACGTCCCCTCCAGCTGTTATGCGGACACTCAGCATCTTCTTTTGTATGGTTTATTGCAATAGATTCTTTACTGGCTTCCTTGCTTCTACTCTTTTCCCTGAACAGATGCAGGTGTGAGATTGATTCTTTCTATTCAGAGCAAAGCTCAAAACCTTTACTAGGATTTACACATTTCTCAGCCTCATTTTATCTTCTATTAATGTCATCTCACTGCCAAATACACTGATCTTTTTACTATTTTGGATTCTCACAGAATATATTCTTTTCAAAGAGGTGTTTTGTTATTTTTCTCTTAACACAGAAGCCACTTTCTCTAGATATTTTCAGGGACTGTTTTTACAGTGGCAAGTAGATCTTACATACATCTGTCCCATGGCTTTAGGAAAATATATTTGCTTTTTGAGGTGTTAAAGAATATTCTTTTACTTATGTTTTATAGACTCGCAGCAATAATATACTTGTAAGTTAGTTTGGTTACATATTATTCAGCTTCTAAAAACTTTACTGCATTGTTTTACAAATGATCATGTTAAAAACTGTTTAAATGGGTAAATTTGACATTTATGCAATAAACTAACAAGATGGAAAATCTATACTGACTGGGCATAACTCACTGAACCTGTGCTTCTCACATTTAAAGCAATATGAAAGCTTTCCAAAGTATAAAGCACTGTCCTGGTTTTAGGAAGGACTGAATAATTGTCAACAAGCAATTGTGAAAAATTCTAAGTGAAATAATCATTAAGTCAGGGACTATCCTCATATATGTGCTTTGTACATACACAAAGAAAGCTAGATACAGAAATATGCTTATGTGTATATATTTACATAATATAATGTTTATGAATGATTTTATATTCACACACACAAATGCTGTGATCAGAAATTACAATGAATGTTTAAATTTTTTAAAAAATTATTGCAGCAAAAGCCACATTGCCATCTATGTCCCCCAAAATAGTCATCCTTGCTTCAAACGCTCATCCCATTGTTCTTGCTACTTTCTGGAGCAGTTCGGAAGTCTTTTCCTAAGGGTCTTTAGTTGGTCTGTCTTGGCTGCCTTACTCCCTTGATGCCCTGGAAGTATAAAAAAGGTTGACCTTTCATGTACATTGTGATGTTACAGAAGAACCTGAGGTTGCATAGTGCCACATCTAGTGAATAAAGCAGATAAAGACACACTAGAATGTTTCATTTGACAAAGATTGATGTAAATGTTTTGAATTGATTCAGGACGTTGAGGCAGATAGGACAAGGTCTAAAACCAGTGATACGCCAGTAACAATGAATACAGCTGGTGTTCAAATGTTAGTTTCTAAGAATCATCTTCTAGTTAAATAAATGGACTCTGAAGAAATGTTTACTCCAATACTAAGCTGCAAATCACTAGATAATCTTGTAAAATCCTCTAATATTACTTAGCAAGGAAGTGATCAAAAACAGAACTATTGGATTATGTCAATGGAATATGAAACAGCTTCCATTGACCAAACCCAAGACACTATGACAACTAAATAAATAACACAGTATGAACTACTACTTAGATAAAATACATCTCAATGAGTTTCTACTGATATAACTGAATACTGAATAAATAAATGAGTGAAGAGAAAGTATAACTCCTTTCAGCAGAATTCTACTTACAGGGAAAAGTGATTAGAATGCACCATCTAGTTGGGTGTGGTATGCCAGGCCTGTAACCCTGGCACTTTGGGTCAGAGGTTCTGGTTCCAGTAGTGGCCCATGGCCTGTTAGGAACAGTGCCCAATAACAGGGGACGAGTGATGTGCACCTGATCAAATCTTCTCCTGTGTTTTCAGCTATTCTCCACTGCTCACTGTACTGCCTGAACCTTGCCCCTCTGAGATCAGCAATGGCGTTAGATTCTCATAGGAGTGCAACCCCTACTGTGAACCATGCATACAAAGGATTTAGGTTTCAGGCTCATCATAAGAATCTAATGTCTGGGCCAGCAATATAGCCCAGTAGCATAAGTGCCTGCCTGGCAAGCACAAAGTTCTGAGTTTGACTCTTAGTATCAAAAAAAAAATTAATGACTGATGACTGAGTTGGAGCTGAGACAATGATGACAGCACTGGCGACCAGCTGCACATGCAGATTAGCATTAGCAGAAAGGTTTGACGGCACAAAAAGCATAATCAATCAATTGCGTGCAAACTCAGATCAAAACCCTAGAAGGCAAGTGACAAGTGAGCTGCTTTTGGTGGCAGGCCAAAGAAAGATTACTGAGTAGGCTGGACAGAAGGAACACAGTTTGTGTATCCCTTTCTCCCATCACCCTCAGGTAGGACTGTCTACTTTCAAAATTCAAACTCAGGGCCACAACTGATTCCACAATGTGAACGGTTATATAATCATTATAAACTACAGTATAATAATAAAAGCAAAATGCACAATAAATGTACTGTGCTTGAAAATATTCCACTCCTCCATTTTGAGGAAATATTGTTTTCCACAAAACTGGTTCCCAGCACCAAAGAGATTGGGAGTGATGCTCTGGGAGGTTTAGGCAGGAAGACTGCATGCTTGAGCTTAGCCCAAGAAACTTGGTGACTTAGCAAGAACCTGTATTAAAATTAAAAAAAAAAAAAGTAGCCAGGGTGTAACTCAGAGTAAAAGTTCTAGGTTCAGTCCCCAATATTACACACATACACACACACGCATGCACGCATGCAAAAATATAGCATTATAGGATCATAGTAATAATCACTTTATGCATATATGGTAAAATTAATGGAAAGAAGATTTTAAGAAAAAACAGTACTTGTCTAGCCTTACACTATCTGTTACTCAGGTATTTATTAATACAAAGGAAAAAAACTAACTTACAGGAAAAAAAGAAACCAAGTAGATATCTTAGCCAAACCACAAAGATTAACGTCTCAGTAGTAAGAGATAGAAACACCATGTACACTAATAGCACATGGTGAGAAGAGTACATAAACTCTGACTTATTTTCCCAAAATCTGCAGCTTCACTCTAATCATGAGAAAGCCTCAGCCAAGCTCAAATTGAGGCCCATTCTGCAAAATACCTGACAGCTTTCTTCAAAAGTATAAATCACAAGAAAAATAAGTAAAAGTTGTCACTGAACAATGACAATGAGTATAATTAATTGCAATGACATTCAGCTTGAAAGAGAACACAAGCATTCATAGAAAAGCAAAATCTGGATGAGGCTGTAACAGTTAATATAATGATGATACTATTATGTTCTTTTTCTTCATAATTCTGTGATTATTATGTAAGATGCTTACATTGTGCAGCTGGGTAAGGAGCTCTTGTACCATGTTTGCAACTTTTGTCTAAGTCCAAAATTATTTTAAAATATAATGTGTGTCAAAAAGGGTTCTTAGATTAGCTCAATTTGTGTTTCTTCAAGATTTTATTATATGTTAAAGAACTAGTGGTTTATCCATGTAAGACTGGTCCTCTCTTTCCCTTTCATTATTACAATATCTATCGTACATTTTGAATCTTATTACTCTTTCAGTTTATTATTATTATTATTATTATTATTATTACATGAGGGACACAATAAGAACAACTGGGATAGGGGAAGAAGAGAAAAAAGGAAAAGATTATATGTATGTAGGTACACATATAACTATGTATGTATGAGTGCACAAAATAGTTAACTATACTACTAATCTCTGTTAGTTCATTGAAAAAACAGTTTGTGCTGTCATTGATTGTTTGATCAAATTTTTATGCCTAGGTCTTGTAACCTGAATGACTACTTCTAAGATAACAATATGCAATATATTAACTAGTGTTGATTTATTACTGTTTTTTAAAATTCTGTATTATTTCTATCTTGTTTTCTGTTTTGTTTTTCAAAATAAATAAATAAAAAGAAAAAGATGGGAGAGAGCAACATATTTTCAATTCAAGTATATCTGTCTGTCTGTCTCTTTTTTTCTGATTTATCTTATAATTTCTGATGGAGGTAAATCATAAAACTGACTCTAATCATTGTGACTTTGATTGTACTTAATAAATGTTTAATAAATAATATGTTTTTATCATACTATTCTTGAATATAGAGTACATCATGGGGAACTTTTGAAACCAAGGCTAGAGGTATTTTTAAAAAGAAAAGGATGGTTATATTGCTATATTTATTCATTTTCTAATTTTAATATTATTAAATGAATGATATTTAAAATGTTATGTGCTATAGCTAGACTATAATTTGAATCTGTTTTCCTGTTTTTAACAGAAGAGAATGGGACTAGGAAAACTCTGTAGTTCCTGCAGCATTTAATCCTTTGTGAAACATGACTATGAATGTTATTGGAAGATGTTACACTGATTTATGTCACTTAATTTATTTTAATTTAGGACCTCAAAAATTTGTCGTGTATTTTGAATATTTTCAAATTATAAGCTTTGGTGATATCCTCATCAGATAGTTGAAACTATTATTCTAAAGCTTTTCTGTTTAGGTCATTGGCCCCAAAGGTGCAGACATACTTTGCTAATTGCCAGCGGTAACACAACCCTTTTCCTGCAGTTCCGTCCCCCTGCAGCTACGGCAGGGAGATGTTCTAGAGCCAGCCTATCTATGTCTTCCTGTTTTGCACATCATCTGGAAACATAATCTGCTCCAGAATTTTAACTCTCACTACCTAGAAATAATTGACCATTTAAGCTATATAAGTACTTTCAAGATCAAGCAAGTATCTTTATCACGCATTCTACTCCAAGAAAGAGAAAGCATAGCATGAGTACTTTTAAAACAGTTCTGTATCTTCCTTCATCCAAAACATTCTTCTAGGGGTAACAGAAACCATATATTTATAACAGTAATGAGAAATTTGTTTTTGAACAATTCCTGTAAAATGCCCTAGCTAAAAGTTTTATTTTGAATGTGAAGCAGTAATTAGCAACAATAAAAGCAGTTTTCTTCTTTTCTAGAAGAACATAAAAGTAAAAAGATAAAACCACTCTAAGTAAACCCTATGATTAAAACTATTAAAATTGTACGTGCTAAGAAAAGTGGTCAGAGAGTTTGAGATAGTGCCTAAGCTTGCATTGAGATAATTCTCTTGTCTGACTCTATGGTGCTGGAAAACATGATTAACCTTCCTTGTTGGTAAAGGAAGGAAAGCAGAACCGTTGGTTCAAAGGGTTCATATTTGAAATATGTGTTTACTTTGACTTCCAAGCTATTAGGAAAGTCTTGGCACTTGGAAAACTAAGTTAATTATTATAGTTGCCTGTATTGATGGTGTGTGAGGAAGATTCTTTCAAGTTACTTGTTCTTATGTACCCTTTGAAGTTCTCACTCTGCTGCTCACAGAGAAGTGTTATCTTGCTTCTTTGTCACATAATCACAATTTGAATGACAATTATTTCCAGAAATTTAGCCTATCTGTTTAATCAAATGTATTAAAAGAGTTACAATTGAACCTCTACAACCCCAAAATAAATGGACATAAAAGAGACACATAACTTCTTTTCTATTTTTCTTCAAATTAACTTTTTTTAACTTACAATAGAGTATGTATTAAATAAACAGGGTGACATCCATCTAGGAATTCTAGAAGACAACTATTTTTATAATAGCTCACAAGATCATAACAGATGTATGAACATTAGCCATAGTGTTCATTCTGAGAATGCATTTTTTAAAAATAGGTACTGTTCCTTCTCAGGTTATTCTAAAGTTTTCGCTTACCATTTCCTAAGTGACTTATTTAAGTATAAATGTTCTTTGAGTTGTTCTCCATAAACAAATCCAGGAGTTTTTCTCTTCACCTTTAGACTAATCAAGAAAACATTATTACAGAATTTTTCATTCTGAGGTAAAAGCTAGTATTTCATTAAAGTCTGTTTCTTTGTTTCTGTCTTTGTCACTGCGTTTATCTGTGATAGACATAAAAACAAAGAGTGAGAAACAGACAAAGACAGAGACAGAAAGAATATAGCTTCGAATGTTTGTGGTAGATAAGAAGTTAAAAAGGATTGATCTCGGCAGTTAATAAGGTTAGAAATTATTTATATTCATATTTTATTCAGAATATATTCCCTAAAACCTCAAGCACCTAATTATTTAATTGGTGCATTCTCTCTCAAAGCAGTTGGTTCAATAATAGCCGAGAGCCTTTTCTACTTCCTTGGTGTGTCTGGGCACCCATTCGTATCTTACTTGCTCAGACAGCCCCGGGGTGTGTCATAGGCACTGGTTTCTTCTCTGCCAGAGGAACTGCTTCTAAATCATGTTCTGCTTTGTTGCAACTGATGGAATTGTGCCTCAATCTTGCTTTGCACTCATATTGATAGTCTTGTTTTTGCATCTGAGATTTGATTCTGTCTCCAAGGCATGTGGTAGAAAGAATGCAGCTCCTGTGTTTAGAAACTTTAGGGATCAATATGGAGTATTTGAAATGTTTGCTTCAACCTTACTAGCTTAATCAGGCTTTTAGCTAATTGCTCCACAGCTCAGAGTTTGCTTTATGCAGTTGTACAGGGTACTTGATAACGCCTTCTATGAAATGCTGCTAGCTGCACATTACCAGCCAGGGGACTTGCTTTATTTGGTCATAATCTCACATCTCTATTGGAGTTCAGTGAAAAGTATCTACAGCATTTCTCTTCAAATACCAAGAAATTTAGAAAAATATGAGCTTCTGAGATAATTTTCATTAGAGGTATTCAGAAATTATAGCATATAAATTATGTTTCTAAGCTTCACTTATAGCTTTCAAGTCCTTTATTATTTTGGAGTACTTAATGATGTGTCCATTAAAAACATGGTAAAGTCACAAAACAACCAAACTCAGACTCAACATACAAGTATGTGATAATCACAGATGAGAAAAGTATCTTAAGATTAATTAAAATTTGGACTGGAATTCCTATTCCCAATGTGGAACAATGTGCAAGATAATGGATCCAAGAATATTGTACACAATGGCTTGAAGTCATCAATTCATATATTTGGGTTAAAGCTGATTAATAAAACAATTTCTAATATTAATTGAAAGTTAAAGTAACAAATTTAATTATACATGTTTTACATATTGCCCAAAGTATATGCAAGAATAGTATTATATCACTTTACTTTAATGCATAATTTTTGCTTCACTAGTTTCTATGTTCTGTGTTCTATTTTTTGCCTATTATACTTTTTGCTGTATCTTCAAAAGCCACAAAAGTCTCACCTAAGATCTGTTAGAAACTCAGAATTTCATCCATGTCTTACTGCACGTGCATTGTGGGAAATTACAATTAAAAATGCCCTATTTTAGGAAGGCATCTATAACTACTCAGAATGAAGGACTGGTCCATGTCCTTCACGCCATCCTCACCTATCAATTGTGGGTTGATATTTTTGAGAAATACAATAAAGGTAAATTTTTGGAGAAAATAAATGACAAAATAATAAAAGTAACATTTTAAAATGCCATGTTTTCGATGTATATTTATGTGTTTTTAATTTTATTATTCCATTCCTTCTTAGATATATAAATAAATATGGAAAGGAATAATCATATGATAAAATAAACTTTAAAACAATGGCTTGTGTCACATGATGAATAACAGAATCATATTAAAAGTAGCAATACCATTTATGGAATACTACTGCTTGCCAAAAATTCATTGTACTATATGTTTACGTACATTATATAATTTGATTCTCACATTGTTTAAAGACCAAATCCAATTATTTTATAGGTACACAGTGTTAAATTAAACAACTTTAACAGAATCACACAGCTGGAAAGTGGTAAACCCTACATTTGAATCCAAGTTTCATCTGACTTGAAAGTCTAAAATTTTTGCCCGCAGTATTGCCAAAACATGATCTTTTTAGAGAAGAAAATAAAGATTCAGAGAAAATATTCATGGTTATTATTCCTTGAAATCTTAAGCATTAATGAGAAAATCACAAAAATTCAGTTATACAAATGCTTTCCATCAATACTCTAGATTGATTTCAGTTATTATCGGTATAAGGCAGCAGATTTCAGGAGAATTTTTAAATAAAACTGCTAAAACCAGGCGTGGTCACATGCACATGCAATCCCCGGTAATCAAGCAGTTGAAGCTGAAGGGATTCCATTGCATGGCCAATCTGAGAAAATGAGAGAAATGAGACCATTTTGAAAGGTAGCATTCTTTATCACAAAACATATATACTGGCAGTGTGAGTGCTACACCAGCACTGGGGAGGATAGCTTACATACAATGTAATGAGGGAAAGCAGCTTGTTTTTCTTTGTTATCCTTTGGTTCTTGCCACTTTTGGCATCTGCCACAGCCACCATGAACAGTTGCCCCTCAATCATGCCACTCTGTCTGGGAGCCAGTCGAGTATGCACTGAAACCTCCACATGTAAGTTAAATAAGCATTTTCTTCCTTTATTTTGTGCATCAGGTATTTTGCCTCAGCAATGAAAGAAAAGTAGCTAAGACAAAATTTGGTATCAGAAATTGGATCATTACTGTGACTGTACCTGACCATGTGGTTCAAGAGCATTTGGGAATGGTTTATGGAAAGAGTTTGAAGAAGTTCAGAGATGCTGCCTAAAAAAACAAGTGCTGGAATGCCTTAGACTGTTCTCTGTAAGATATTCTGGTCAGAGCTCAGAAGACAAGAATACAGCCAGTGAAGACAAGAATACTGCCAGTAAAGACAAGGTGCAGGAGGTTTCTGTTGGCAATAAGGACTGCACTGGTTTCTGGACTCCAGATGATGTGTGTCAGATGACTTGACAAAAAGTTCATCTGCATTTTACTCATCTCCAGAGATTTTGCCTGAGACTGTGTTAAGGATGGTGCATTAATTAATCTGGCAAAAAAAATCAAGACAGTCAAATGTTGGGGCAGTAACATAGCTTTTGTTGGGGGCTTTTAATCAGATTTATGTTGTGAATCAAGACAAAAGAGCCAAGCAGAATGATTTAACATGTTGGGAGTTTGGCCAGAAAGGAGCTCCTGTAATATTGTGGACTGCAAAGATAGAGCTGAGGAGAAAGCCACACCAAACCATGTTCCAGAATAGCAGCAGCCACACTATAGCCCGGAATGACAGTGGCCACACCAGGTTCTGGAATGGTGGCAGCATAAACAATTTGTTCCTAAAGATTGGATTAAGAGTGCCCAGAGATTCAGCCACTCAACCCCAATAGCCAAGAGAAAACAAAAAACAAATCAAAACAACAAAACAACAACAACAAAAACAGGCTATCGCTCCAACTGGCAGCAGACCGCAACATCATCCCCATAGCACTAGTTTTAGGCGCATACAGAACACACAAATTCTGAGGTTAAAAAGGTTTCCACCATGATTTCAAAAGACCTGAGAGGCAAGGTAGTGTGCCCCTGAAAGGGAAGGATGCAAAATGTGAGGGGAAAGCCGAAGTCCCAGTGGAGACCCCAAAGTTTTAAAAAACCGGGAACTTGTATCATCCACGGAAAGCTGCAAGGATTAAACAGAGTGGGCCTAAGAGAGAAGCCATGAGAGCTACAACCACCAAAAGTGCCATAGGGGTGGATTTGCACAAGCCTTTAGGAGCTCACAATTTGCCACAGATATCGTCAAACACTGGACATGGAACTGCAGGACTTAATGTCTGCTCTGCTGGATTTTGGACTTGCTTTTGTCCCAATCCTTCCTATCCTCCTGTTTGTAACTTTTCTCTTGCCATTAAATGCTGGAAGTGTTTAACTGTGTTTTCATTTGTACAGGGGTTTGGAGCTAAGAGTTCATCTTAAATCTCAGAGGAGACTTGAGGCTTGGACTTTGCAACAGTGTTGAAAGTTAGGACTTTGGCAACTCTTGCAGATGAACTAAATATTTTTTACATAGAAGATGTATGTAAGTCTTGGGGGGCCAGGAGCAGAATGCTTTGGTTTGTGTCTTATGTCCCCCCAAAGCTTCATATGGTCATAAGGGGTGGGCCTTTCAAAGATGGTAAAATACAGAGTTTGTGATTGGTTCATTGTCTAGTGCTAGAATTGGCAGTGTGAGTGCTACACCCACCCTGGGGCAGGTAGCTTACATACAACATAAAGCGGGGAAAGAAGTTTGCTCCTCTCTTTTGCCTTTTTGCTCTTGCCACTTTTAGTGTCTGCCACAGCCACCATGAACAGCCGCCTCTCATCCACACCGCCATGTCTTGGAGCCAGTTGAGTATGGACTAAATCCTTCACAAACTGGAAGCTAAAGAAACCTTTTTTTCCTTCATTTTGGGTATCAGGTTTTTTGTCTCAGCAATGAGAGAAAAGTAACGAAGACATTACCTAAACATTGTCTGAAGTGGACTTCTGATATTTTTAAAGCAAAAATCTGTTTGAAATTTTTTCAGTTGTTTATTTGAACATCATTCAAGTCAAGGTACTCTCAAATAAGGGTGATATAGCTAGGCTCCTTTATAGTTTCTCTTACTATAGAGCTGAGCTCACTAATATCTTTGCCCAAACCTGAGAACTGAGTCAGTGTTCATAACAGACCAATTTTGCATTTCACTGTAGGCTTGATAAAAAATATAAAATGTGCTAAGGCACTCTAAAACATGGTGGTTGATTCTGACTATCCTGTAGGCAGGAAAATATTACATAACATCTAATAGGTTAGAATAAATGATCTATCCCTTTTGCAAATAATTTCCTAAAAATAAAGAAAAAGCCTAGAGAACAAACTTTAGTTCTAGAAATAAGCTAGCAAGCAATCACTACACAACCATTTTTCAAAATTTAAATAATAGTTTGGTTTATGGTACTGAAATGCTGGAATGACCTAGGTAAATGAATTACACTCACAATATTTTCTTGTTACTCAGACTCAGTAATGATTAAATTAGAAATGCAACACATTCATCCAAGCTTACATTTATGATCAATTCAAAGGTGGTCTGGTTCAAGTAATATTACCCTACTCTCACCAATTAGTATTTACAAAATATGAGTGAGGCAATGAAATTTTAAATAGGAAATTTCTGGGTTATTAAACTTTATAAGTTTATTGGTGCTAATTAGTCAACAGTGAAAGTACAAAATATGGAGGGAGAAAGTTAATGTCTTGGGTCATAAAAGTTTTGAGGGAATGTAGTTTATAGGTAATTTAGTATCAATTTCTTCAGTTTACAGGATTAGAAACAAGTGGAGAAAACTGAAAGTGTCAGTGAGCTAATTAGTCTAGAATCCCTTCTTTTTCTTTGATTTTCAATATCGTTCATGACAACAGAAGTTTAATTAGAATAACATTATATTCAATTATAGAACTTAGTTTTAGTTGCTGACAATATAGGATTTGTTATGAGTATATGGAACAACCAGGGGTTTATTTGTTTCTTCTCTTACTGTCTTTCTCTGTCTTAATCAATTCAGCTTACATTTTTAAAAAATGCAATGCACTAAGTAATTTAAGCAACAGAAGTGTATTTCTCACAATTCTGGAATCTGAGCAGTCTGAGATGCAGTGCTAGCAGATTCAATGTCTGATAAGGACCTACTTCCTAATTCCCCATCTGCTCCACATATCCTCACCTGAAACAGTGTAGACTGAGAGGGAGAATCAGTTCTAGACCCACTTCCTAATGCCATCACATCGAAATCTAAGGCTATACCTTAATGGAAGCACCATAAGCTTCCATTCATCTTCAATCAGAAAATTCATGTGATGTAGAAAAATCACAAGAATTTTAGAGTATTTTTAAGAGGCCCAGCAGTCACAGAAAGCTGTGATTCACAGCAGAGAAATATAACTTTCACAATAGGAGAAATTAGCAAGTGAAGGCACCAAAGAATGCAGATGTAAACTTTGTGGAGCCATGTGAGTAACACTGATCCAGGGCTGATTCCATGCCTAACCTGAGATGTGACCTCAGATGCCACCATTTGGATCACCAGGGTTAGTTTTCTCATTCCTCACTCAGAAAACAATGGAGCTGGAAATTCTGTCAGATTCCTGGTTCTACAACTCTGCTTTTAATTAATAATTTTTCTCTTTTGCAATTTCATATACTAGGAAGAAAAGATTGGAAAGGTGTCAGTTATTCTTAGGTCACTGGCACCCATAATATGTCTTTGTAGAACAAAAGAAAGTCTGGTGCTAGAAGAGAAAGCATAGAGTATTTGTAATTTAGTACAAATTATAACCAAAAATATTGGTGAGTCAGCATGTAATTTAAACTGTATTTGGAAGAAAAGTAATCAAGTTGCCTTAGCCTCTTTTCAGATTCTTGAAAATAGATTTTTCAGTGGAAGGACTAGATTGCTATCAATCTAGAATTTCAATAGAAAGAAATACTAGCATTTATAAATTATTTAAGGAAAATAGAACTATTTGCATTATCTTCAAAACTTAAAAAAAAACAAGAAATATGCCTTGAAAAATGGATCTTTTTTATTGCATACTTAAAATAATACAAAAAATGGTAGAAGGAATCAAAATTTTCTTCTTTTTCAATTATGATTTTCCATAATGTCACATCTGGGGCAGATATGTCACTTGACTTCATTGCAGAAGATTTATAATTTAATCAAAAACAATAATTATATACAATTTATTGTTTGTAGTCTAGAATTCTGGCCTCATATAATGTAATTGAGTGGAAGTTATTTTTAATCCCCAATAAACAGATGTTTTAAAAAGAATAGGGGATTTGATCAATGTTTCAAAGTCAAACAGAACACAAATGATGGAGAAAAATCTAACATTTTCATCTTCTAATTCCAGATCTCTAATATAAATTGCCTTTATATACTTGGAATTAATACTCAAATCTGAGTAGTACGGTTAAAACCAATTGTTTATTCCTAATAAGGTAGTAACATTTTTTCACTTAGTGTGCTTGAGTTGTCTGATTCTCTTCCTAGTGTGTCGACTAGCAGGCAATACATACTGTCATGGCAGTGAGTGACACAAATGACATGTGGCACTGGGCTGGAGCAAAATGAAATTATAGAGCTGAACTCCCTGCCATTTCATTATATTTTATTACATGGTCACAGTTGCCTTGTGTATAAGAACAATGAGATCGCTCTCTTTTCTCTCTTTTTGGCATAGGGTGTGTGCTAAAATATCTTTTAAAAATGCACAGACTATTTTTATCAATTGCATGCATATTCTTTTTATTCAAGCTTATGTTTATGTATGCTTATATCTGAAGCAAGAGTTTTAGTGACAGTTTAACTTAAAGAATTAATCAACACTTAATATGGCACACATTTTACTTGAAAAAAGGTTAAAATTTATTCAAAACTTGCCATGTTTATAAATTCACGTTTATAGAATACACTAAAATTCAGCTTGGTTGTATGTAAAGCTTATATTTTGAAGTGAGGAACATGAACTGTAATAGGCCTACTTCACTGATTTAAAACCTTTGAAAAATATTTCTTGGTTGTACATAATTAATATGAAATACAGTCAATCTTTACAAGTAACAACATCAATACATTACAGTGCATTGTGTTCCTTAAAAAGTTTCTCTAGTGTTATTAGAATAGCCTCTTATAAGATAACAATGACTGTATTTTCTAAATTTTGTCGCCCTTCACAGATTCCAAATTAGTATAAAGTGTATCATCTTATAGAGACTTTACAAGTAGCCTAGTGACATTTGCTTTCTTATCCAAATTGGGAATTTAGAATCAAAACAAAAAAATACCATTCACAATCAACTCCACCAACCACAGCAATACAAAATACCAGGAGGTTTAGTTTGGAGGAATTGTCAGTCTTCATATACTAGATAGAGTCAGAAAAAAGCCTGAAACTATGTCTTCTATCATTAAACCAAGCATTCTGTTGTCTTCTTAAGGGCTAGTTTTTTGGAGATTGCAAGCTAGCATTTGTGATTCCATATACGTGATACCCTGGTAGCTAAAAAAGATTAAATTCTGTTCATGCTTTTTAACTTTCTACAAGCTCTGGTTTCAGTATATATAAAATGAATTTCTAAACTACTTAAAACAATATATGGAAAATGATTTATTTTCAATAAACTGTAAGTTGCTAATATTGTATAAGAATGCATGCTTAATGAAAGGTGCCACATAATGTAATAGTCCAATTACTGCTCTAAAAGTTTGAGATTCTGTCCAGGACACAACTAGCTAACCAAATTACTTGAATAAAGTTTGCAACATGGAAATTTCTGGCTAACTAGCAACAGATAGCTTTATCGACTTTATCTTTTTATCTTTGGAGGTCATAAAACAAGTTAAAGCAAATAAAAATAACTTAATGTTCCTCAAAACATAAATTATATGATATTTTGCAAGTATTCCATTGGTTGCTTGTAACTAATTTTAAAAAATGAACGACCTTTCTCTTGGAAAATATTCTAATCAGGAAGTGTAAAAAATCAGGGGTAGGAAAACCGCTTTCCAATGTGCCACTGCTTCAGAAATAACTGTCGCAATTCTGGAGGAAAACATCTCATCAAAGTTCTTATTTGTTTAACATCACATGGCAGGTTGAAAATAATAAAATCTAGACATAGCACATTAGCTAGACAAAAGATCTGAAATATTAAATAGCCAGCTGCAACCTATTATTAAACTACCTATGCTTACCTTAGTTTATTTCAATGTAAAATTTTTATCTTTGCCTTTCTAATTATTTTTAGCCCATGGGTCTTGAGCCATGCGTAGTTGTCATCTTTATTAACCTCCAAAGAATATGATAGCATACTATGCTCACATTTTTATTGGAAAGTGTTTTCCCTTTAAATATACAGAAAAACAGACCCATAAGTTAAATGAAATGATATTGCTAAACACAAAGATTTAAAATTTTGAACTGTCATTTATCAGAAATTTTCGACATTTTGTTAATTTTAAAAGTGTATACTATTTGTATTATATGAATATCCACTGTAAAGATTCTCTGACAAGTTATTGAAATCCATTGTATTAAAGATACAGTCTCCCTGGTTTGTAAATTCTTTGGAAATAACGACTGTGCTAATTTACCTAATTCATGGCCCAAGTGCTCAATACAGTACATAAAAATACAATGCTTTGGATTAGAAATTATTGAATTTAACTATCCTGTGGAGGTCATTGTCACCATGTGAAATGCCTTCTTATGTGTGATGATAGGACTTGAGGGTGCCTAGAATCAAAGAAACTAAATTGGAATATTCAAAATAGGCAAGCTTTCTTTTTCAACAAAATGAAGTCTTTAAATTTCTGTGACTATTACTCATGAGATACTCAACATGCAATTTAAATACATAAAGACTTAAGTGACTTCCGATACTTGTCCTGTGCCAGTCAGTGATTGCAGATACAAGTACTAATAGGACCTCCTTAAAGCAGTTTTAACAAAAGAATTCAAGATACAAAGTCCTTACCCAATTAGGAAAGCCAAGTGGTTAGGTCAAAGATTGCATAACTAAGAATAGGGAAAGTAGAGATGGCTGTCATGTAGGCCAGGAAATTGAGGAGAGGAAACTCACCTGGATTATGGATAGCACCAAGAAATAGGCTTGTGTCCAGGGTAAAATAAAAAGAAAAATGAAAGGAAGTTGGCACACATCTCCATTCTGCTTCAGTGAGTTAGTCTTTGGCTGCTCTCGACTGTGGAGCTAGACTCCAGTTTTTTCAGTCTTCCAACACAGCCCCATACCACTGACTCTCCAGGATTCTTCTTTGGTCTCAATGCAGTGCTAATTCCATGACCTCTTATTTTTTTTTAAACCAGGTTCTAACTTCTTGGACTGAACATCTAATGAATCCTCTAGCTCTCCAGAACACAGACAGACATTGTGGATTTTCTTGACTTTGATTCCATAAGCCTGTGAGCCTTGTGTCTTAGTTATTCTTCTCTCATTGCTGAGACAAAATACCCAACACCAAAGTTAAAGAAGGAAAGGTTTATTTAGCTCACAGTGTGTACAGCTTTCAGTTCATAATTGACTGGCTCCAAGGCAGGATGGCACATGTCAAAGATGCAAAAGTTCGTGGTGTCAGAAAACTGCAGAAGTAACAAGAGGGAGAGAGGGAACAAGCCTCTTTCTTTCCACTATATTGTATGCAGACTACCACCACCCAGGGCAGGTGTAGTACTCACATCCTTAATCCCAGTGTTTAACCGTGAATCAGTCACAAATTCTAGATTCGGCCACCTCTGAAAAGCCTGGCCTATGACTACATGAGACTTTAGGAGGATATCTAGACACGTACCATAATACCTGGCTACCCATTAATGGATAAAGTTGTGGTTAGATATAAAACATTTGCCAAAAGGCTCATATGTTCAGTGTTAGGGTATTTAAAGATGATTGAGTCAGGATGTGCTATACACATCAGCAGATTAATATACTGATGAATTGATAGCTTAATGTGCTGTTAGGAGACAGGGATTTTTCAGAGGTGACAGATCGCTGGGTGCTCCTTTCTTCTCTGTGTGTTTTAAGCAGCCACAGATGAGCAACTTCCCTCCACCATGCCCTTCCAACATATAACTTTTGCCTTGAAGCCAGCCAACCATGAAAATCCTTTGAAATCATCAGCCAAAATAAAGTTCTCCTCCTTTAAAATGTCTTTGTTGAGTATTTTGTCTCAGTGATGGGAAAGTGACTTAAATGGAACATTGGTACCAGAGAAATGAGATTATTTCTGTGACTGTACCTAACCATGCCTTTTAGACCTGTGGAACTGGTTTGAGGAAGGAGTTTGGAAAAGACATGATGGGTAGAGTGGCCTAAAAATTCTATAGCAGAGGTTAATAGGAAATTCAGGTTGGAGTTCAGAAGGCCAGAATGGAGACATGATATTTTGAAATAAAGGCCTGGCTCAAGAGGTTTCAAATGAGAATGACTGTATTGGAAACTGGACCAGAAGCATCACATAATACATTTCAGCAAGGAATTTCCCTATGTTTTGCCACTGTGTTAAAACTGTGAGCCTAAAGTTACAGTTGGAAGACTAATTGATCTGTCAGAGAAAATTCAAGGGATCCCAGTATCCAGCCTGTTGCATCGAGACTTCTTCCTGTTTTCATTGAAATTATAGTGAGAAATCAACAGCAAAGTATAACTCTGAAAGGTATCAAAAGCTTACAGCTTCATTATAATCAGCTACAAGGTTGGGGCAAAGAGAGAGTATAGTTGCTGAAAGATAACCATTAAAAAATCCAAGCATATCAGGCTAATAGGAAAGATACCTTAAGAGTATTTAAGAACATTCCCAGATTCCACCTGTTGCAAGCTCGAAAGTGTAAAGGAGTGAACTCTTGTGAAAGACTTTTCTTTGAGAAGAAAGCTCCAAGATACCCTCTTCATCCAGAACTACATAGGGAAGAATATCCCTAATTTCAACCATCTACATGCTCAGATCCCTCTACAGCCATCATCTAATGGGGTCAAGATAATTCTCAAAGGGGCAGCAGGCCCTTTGAGAACATGGTTATCTTACTTACTTTTCACTCATTACTGAGACAGAACACCTGATGCCCAAAATTAGGGAAGGAAAGGTTTATTTCTTACAGTTTGGGGGGCTTCAGTCCATTGTTAGTTGGCTCCAAGGCAGCATGGTGTGGCAGGACAACCATTCATGGTGGCCGCCAAACAGCAAGGCGGGCTGGAGAGAGAGAGTGCAAGAGCCAGAGAGAGACGTGATCCTCCCACCCCTTACTCTGTATGTCAGGCCCACCCCTGGGCAGGTGCAGCACTCACATAGCCAATTCCAGCGCTAGACAGCAAACCTATCACAATTGCCAGACTCAGCCCCATCCAAATTATATGAGGCCTTGGGGGGACACAGGACAAACCAATACAATGGTGATGGCTTTTCAGCATACAAATGCAAGAATTGTGGGATGATGGAGATTTTCACCAATATTTCAAAGGAAAGCCTGGAAGATCAGTCAATGTGTCCCTAAAAGTTGATGTGTAAGCTATGGGAGTAAATCTAAAAGTGCAGTGAAGGCCCAAGGAATTTGGAGATGCCAGAAATGTGGAAAACCACAGGCAGTGAATAGAACATCTCTAAATGACAGGATGTATTGGTTGTAACCAGCAGGGCCAAAGAGGCAAGGTTGCCCAAGTCCTTTAGATTTCACTTCTCACATGGAAGAAGACAGTTACCTGCAACCCAGGGAGAAGCTTCTGAAAAATCAAACCTGCTGACATCTTGATTCTGAAACTCACTGTCCAGAACTGTGGGAAAATTCACTTCTCTTGCTTCAGGCTCCTGGTAGGTGATATTTTCAAATGGCCACACTCGCAGATGAATACAATAGCTAAAATGCTGAAAGTGATGTAAAATAATGGAGCTCAGGTTTGCAGAATAATGAGTCTCAATGAGGTTTACAAAGTAGACGTAGGAGTCCCCAAACAAACACTTAAAACAGTTTTATGTGCATATTTAATTGAACATGGAAGAAACTTGAAAATATTTGTATGTACAGGGAAGAGGTCATAACAAGTACATTAGCTAGTTCCCAATGCTCTAATTTCTGGGCACATAACACCTTTAAAATTAGATTTGGAAATGCAACTTGCTTTGGGTTTTTGAGCTATATGCCGAAGTGATGCATTTTTTTCCAGGTATAAGCTTTAAGAACTGCTATGACTGGCAACACTTCAAACGGAATCATCTCTGTCACTGTAAGTCTTAAAACACAAGCTACGGGAGGCCTAATCCTGACTGATCTGACACGGGCACAGAATTTGAACAGAAACACATATTATTGCTCTCAGTCAAATGGTCCATTGGGGTAGTTTTCTCATCTTCTCTTAATCACAGTGACAGGAAAATAAATAATAAGGAAAAAGTGAAAAAAATAAAATAAAAAAGAATGTATTTCACTTCTCATTAAAATCTACCCTGTGTGCTGCACACAGAGATCCAGGATTTAATGTTTGTCCTGTTAATATTTGCCCTGGTATTACAATTCCTTTTTATCCCTGTATTTCTCCTTTTTGAACTGGGAAAGTTTACTCCAGCCATTGTGTGTTGGAAGTATTTAGCTATTGTTTTCATTCTTACCGGGTTTGCCTTGAATTTCAAAGAATGTTTTGGGTTTGGACTTTTCAACAATACTGGAACTGTTAAAACTTGGGCCACTCATTAAGGTGAACTAAATTCACTTTGCATAATGAGATAGACATGATCTTTTGGGAGACCAGGACAGCAATGTTCTGGGTTAGAGCTAAAACATCCCCCAAATTCTCACATGCTCTGAGGTGGGACTTTTGGAAGTGATCGGGTTGTGGAGGCATTATTCTCTGATGAGTTCACAGATTAATGTGTCATTAGAAGAGGGAGCTTGTTTGAAAGCGACAGATCACTGAGGGGCCTGACATGAAGCAATGTATTCTTATTTCTGTCACCTGCCTTTTCTGTCAGCTTTTTGGCTTCCATAGGATAAGTTCCTGTACTCTGCCAGGCCTTTCCAGTATGCTGTTTCTGCCTTGAGACCAAGTAACCATGGACTGAATCCTGTGAAGTGATAAGCCAAAATAAATCTCCTCTGCTTTAAATTCCATGTGCCGGGTATTTAGTCTCATTAACTGGAAACTGACTAACAAAACATTCTATCTATTCTGATTCTTTAGAGAACCCTGACAAAAGTTTAGACAGCACCCTATTTCAAAGTGGCATCCTGGCTTCTTTTTGAGATTAGAATATGTGGGATACATAGCACAGGAAAATTTCCTAATGAAGAAGGGTAATTAAAATGTGATCTATTATTTTTTAAAAATCTAACATTTCCACCCCAAACCCATTACTCTTCATAGACATTCTGACTGTATTTCTGAAAAATAATTATTCATTTTTATTTAGGTTACCTTCAGTATAGTATGTTTGTGAATCCTGTGTTTCTCTACAAAATATGAACTAATTATACTTGTCTTACATTTCTGATAGCCGTTAAAACATAAATGACATGTTTCAAACTGTGAGAAACATAACTCATTTATTATGTGTTATTATTCAGGCATCAGAATTAATATTTGTGGATATTAAGAGACATTGTTCATATCACACTCAATCTCTCTGTAACAACTGAGCATATGAGAGTAAAACCATTAAAGACTTTAGAAAAGCATTCCTTAGTAGATTTACTCTGTTTTTATCTAAAGTTAATAACATCCTTATCATAGGTTTGGAAGAGTATAGTAGTTATTAACTAGAAAGCAAAACAAAGTAAAACAAAATTAGTTCTCCAAAGTAAATCTTCAAAGAAGATTCGAATATGAAAAATTATTTAAATATTAAAATTTTCCATTATTTTAAGGCAGGTAGTCATAGTCATGAAGAGTAAGACCTGCAGACCACATTGATGGTACTGGCAAAAAGCATCCATGGTAGGAACAAAACAAAGAAACAATCCCAGGCACTTTCAGTTATCTGACAAATAGGACAGAAGTATATACTGGAGGTAGAATAGCCTCTTCCATAAATAATGTTGGGAAAACTGGGTTATGGACACCCAGGATTGAATTTGTAACAATTTATCTCAGTGTATACTAAACTAAAATTAAAGTGGATCAAAAATCTCAATGTTAAAACAGAAACAATCTGCTAAGACATTAAATGGATAAAATTCTTGGAGACATAGGCATAGACAAAGACATCCTGGACAGAATCCCAACTGTACAAGAAATAACATCAAGAAACAACAAATGCCATTATATCAAATCAAAACCTTGTGAAAAAAAATTGACAGAGCGAAAAGAAAGCCCTGCGGAATTGGAAAAGATTTTCACCAGCTACAACTTGCACAAAGTGCTAATATCTAAAATATATAAAGAACTCAAAAATTAGACTCCCCCAAAATAAAGACTGAATTAAAAACATGAGCAGCTGAAGTGGATAGACATTTCTCAGAGGAAGCATGAATGACTGATAAATACATGAAAAAATGTTCAACATCTCTGGTGATTACAGAAATACAAATGAAAACAACACTGAGATTCCATCTCAGATCAGAAGAATGACTATAATCAAGGAATCAATGGCAACCTGCTTGGGACCCCTTTTGTCTCTCTCTTGAACAGAAACTTTCTATCTCTCAATAAATATATTCTGCCCTTAACCTCTACTGCTCCTAACAAAAAAAAAAAAAAATCAAATAATAACAAATACTGCTGAGACTGTTGGGAAAAAGTAACTCTTCTACATTTTGTAAATGTCAATTAAGTCCATTTTTTCACAGGTTTGATTCAGTTCTTTTATTTCTTTGCTGACCTTTTGTTTAGCTGATCTATCTCTCTGTGACCATTGGGTATTAATGTCCCTTGTTACAACTGTGTTATTGTGTATTTGGCCTTTCATGTCTATTAGTATTTGTTTTATAGAGCTGGGTGCTCCTGTTTTTGGTGCATATATATTTATGATTGTTAGCTCTTCTTCTTGAAATTTCCCCTAACAAGTATGTAGTGGCCTTCTTTATCTCATTTGATCAGTTTTGATTTGAGGTTCACATTGTCTGCAAACAGAATAGCTATGCCCGCTTTTTTCTGGGTTCCTGTCACATGGAATATTGTTTTCCATCCTTTGACTTTTAGTCTATGAGTTTTCTTTTGAGTCAGATGTGTTTCTTGTATACAGCGTATTGTTGGATCCTGTTTCTTGATCCATTCTGTTGCCCTATTTCTTTTAATTGGTGAATTGAGGCCATTTACATTGATGGATATAACTGATATGTACTGGCTTAACTTTGTCATGTTATTTTCCTGTAGTTGGTTTCCTACTTTTCCCCCTTGTTTAATTGCTTGCTCACCCTGGTGGTATCTTTCTGCTGTTGTTCTGGGAATTGTAGTCATTTTTATCTCTCTCTAGTATGTCTTTCAGTATTCGTTCTAGGGTTGGTTTGGTAGACATGAATTTCTTCAGTTGTTCTTTGTTATGAAAGTATTTTATTTCTCCATTAATTTTGAAAGAAAGTTTTGCAGGGTACATCTATCTGGGATGAAAGTTGTTTTCTTTCAGGGCTTGGAATATTTCACTCCAAGCTCATTTTAATTTGAGGGTCTGTGCTGGAAAGTCTGCCATGATTCTAACAGGTTTTCCTTTGTAGGTGAGTTGTGTCTTTTCTCTAACAGGTTTTAGTATTCTGTTTTTATGCTGAATTTCTGGAATCTTGATTATTATATGTCTAGGTGTAGATTTATTTTGGTTATGGCTGCTTGATGTTCTATATGCCGCACTTATCTGTATATCTGATTCTTTTCCTATGTTTGGGCAATTTTCTGCTATTACTTCTGTGAATAGTTTTTTTTTATGTCATTTGCATGGACTCCTGCATTTTCACTGACACCTGTCAGATTTATTTTTTTGCATCATTTTGAAGTTGTTGAATTGTTATTTCATGATCCCTTGTTACTTTTAAAAGTTCTTTCCTTTCATGATCAGTAGCTATGATCCTGTCTTCAAGGTCTGAAATTCTATCATCAGTTTCATTCAAGTGATTTTGCCAGGTTTTGATGAAATTTTTAATTTCCTGTGTATCTCTATGAATTTGTTTCACACATTCTATTTCTTTTCTATATTGCCCATTCAAGGTTCCCATCATTTTCCCATGGTTCTGTACTTTTTTTTTTTAATCTATGTCTTGTCTAGCTATGCTGAACAAGTCCTTCATTAAGGTTGTGATTTCTCTCTTTACCTGAGAGATTATTCCTAATCTGATTTCCTCTACAGCCTCATTTGTTTCTTTATTTCACTTGCTATCTTTTCAGAAATTTCAGGCGTATAACCTCCAGTGTCCTTTATTTCGATATCACCTGTACTTGTTCCTGATGGACTGGGCATTTGAGATTGCATTTTGTTTTTGTTTTGTCATTTGCACCTCTTGGGTTAATATTTTCATCTTTTTAATCCTTCTAGTCTCAGCTGTCTGTCATGTGTGTCTTAGGATCCTACTGTGTGACTGACATTTGCCAAGTTGCTAGGTCCTACAATGTAGGAGAGGGGCCAGTCATCTGAATTCCTCCTGTTGGACCTGTTGGGTGAGTCCTGTATTCTTCATAGTTTGACTAGCCTTGGAGTATTGATGTAAGCCAACCCTTAGCTCCTGTTGTTACTGAGGTTTCAGGCTGTTCCAGGCTACCAGATCCACCTGTCTATAGTGTGTGCCTCAGTCAGGGCCCTACTGTGTCACTGGGTGTCGTGTAGGCCCTTTTGTGTTCCTCTGGTTTGGTGGAGACCTCATTGGTTATCTCACCAACCCACTTAGTGTTCTCTGTATGGAAGAAGGACTTACTCACATTCTTGCCAGTTTGCCAAGGTTCTCCAAGTGTGAGGAGGGTTTGCTGAGGTTCCTGTTGACCCACTGAGATCCTATAGATGAGGAAAAAACTCACCACACTGTCACCAGGCCTCCAAGGTCCTCTGTGTGTGGGGAGAGGTTGCTGAGGCTCCCACCAGCCCACCAAGGTACTGCAGATGGTGGAAGGGGTCACTGATGATCCATGGGCTATTGAGGTCTTTTGGGGTCTGTAAACATCATATTGTCTCCCTAGTGTAAAAATGAAATACTGAAAGAGTAATAAGATCCAAAATGTACAATAGATATTGTGATAATGAAAGGGAAAGAAAGTGCTCAAAACAACTGGAATGGGGAAAAGAGAAAAAGAAGAAGGGAAAAGATTATATGTATATAGGTATACATACATATATACATATGTGTGTATGAATATATATATATGATGGATAACTATACTATTGATCCCTGTTGATTAATCAAAAACAACAACTTGTGCTTTCATTGTTTTATTGTTTGATCATTTTTTCATGCCTAAATCTTATAACCTGAATAAGTGCTTGATGATAACAATATGCAATATATTAACTAGTGTTAATTTCCTACTTTTTGAAATTCTGTATTGTTCCTATCCTTTTTTCCACTTTACTTTTTAAAATAAAAAAGATAAATTGTTTCTGAGTATAGTAACATCTTTAAACTAGTATTTTGCTTAAGTGAATATCTACCTTAGAATATTGATTTAGAAAGTCATACAAAGAATGCAAGGATAAAAACCAAGATAATTTTCAGCCTTAACTATTCAAAGTAGAATTATGTAACTGTTAAGCGATCTTCCAACCAGAATATTGTATGGAAAATTATTTGGAGATGTCACATCATGAAGGCTTTTTTCCCAGTGTTATGTTAAAAATTCATACTTACAAAATGAGCTTACTTTTTCCGCATTCTTTAAACAATAGAAAATACAGCAGAACAGAGAAAATTAAGCTGGTTGTACTCTGAATGTAAGTGAAAAGAAAAGAGAAATTAAGAGTGTTTCCTGAATTCCTGATTGTCAACATTTAAAAGATGTTATTTAAAGAAACTAGTAATCATATTGAGACAAGAGAGCAATTGTTCTGAACTACGTATTTGGAATTCTGTGCAAAGCTTCTCCATAGAGTTCACTGAGACATATAAGAAAGATACGCCAGGCATAGAGTGTATGCCTGTAATTGCAGCACTCTGGGCTGTGAGAACATCATAATTTTAAGCCTAGCCTCAGCAACTTAGTAGGCCTCTGTGTCAGAAAATATGATAAGACAAACTGTGTAAATCAGTGTGAAAAGACAAAGTGACAGATAAACTGGATTTTGTTAACTTGCCTGGCCTGGGAACTGCCAAGAGGTTGATAGAAAGTCGGATTCTTTACAACAATATGGATGGAGTTGAAAGACATTATGTTAGGTGAAATAAGCCAGGCACAAAAAGACAAGTATCTCATGTTCTTTCTCATTTGTGGAAATTTAAAACTGCAAAAAAGTCTGCCTAAAAGTAGGTGAATGATTACCAGGGACTGGAAAGTGTAGCGGGAGTGCAGAAGCATATATTCGTATGATTGATGTGCTTGTATGTGTGTATGGAAATTTTACCGCGAGTTGTTTTAATTGGTACAATTAATAAAAAAGTCTCGAGCATTTAAATAAAAAATACCTAATAGAATGGCAAACAGCTTTTGGGTGTGGCAGTCAAAATCTTGCCAGAAACAAAATACTACTTCTAATATTTTAAGGACTAGTATAGCGAAAGTGAAGAGAATTTTTATTTTTCTGTAAGTCAATGCTAAATGTAATGAGTAGATGTCATAGCTATATTCTAGTAGAGCACACAAGCATTTTTTTTCCAATCCAGAATTTGACCACTGGTTTCAAATAATTCATGTAAATTTTAGAAAAATTACATAAATACTACATATATTTCTACAGAAGAAATATGTTAAAGAAGGAAATAATAAATTCTCAGAAGTTCCATGAAACACTAAAACACTGCTGATATAATAAAATAGTATAGTACTTTGACTATTTCAAAAGGTAAAATTAGGAAAACCTAATAAAATCAGAAGTGATAAAAGAACAGATTGCGTTGTGTTGTAGGTGGTATCCAGTTTCATTCTTTAAAATGTCAAAATACAAAATGCACCCTCAAAAACTAGACCTCAAATCAAATAATATTTTGCTATGAATTGAAATGTTGCTTTTTAAGCTGTTTGATTTAATTAAGGAGTTTGCATACTACGCTATCATCCCTGCAAGTTCAGTTTTATTGCAGTAGAATGTATTTATTCAAATTACATTCTTTTTAATTTTTTATCTTTGCATTTTCTTATAATTATTGAAGTAACTACAATTCAGAATGATAAAGGTGAACAAGTTTAGCAGAACCCTCAGTATAAAAATCCTAAAAACTGTAATTTTCTGACCTTTGCCAGGAAATAGCACACAAATATCTGATGTTATACGTAGTGAGCAGTGTTAGCATTTACACATAGAACACGTGCCTCTACTTTTATGAATGAATCCTGATGGTTTGAATTAAGATAAATAATCCTTTACTGGCAGCTTAAATTCTGTAACCCTGAGTTACTTTTTTCATCTCACTCAATACTTCTGAGTTACTTTTAAAATTGCCCAGAATTATCAAACTTTCTAATTACCTTCTGTTAATTTATAGTAGTAAGTTACACACTGAATTAAATTTACCCATACACAACAGAAGGAGCTGATAGAAAATTGCCAACAATCTAATAATATATATAAGTGCATAAAATATACTTTCAGTTCAGAGAATAAGAAAGTCACCAGCAGAAAGCAGATCATACAAACCTCTTATTCAAGATATGGGGATGTGAATTTACTCTCAGGAGAAGTTTTCTCAATATTGATCTGAGAAATCTGCTAGTGAAATTGTTTCTACTGTAACAGATATAGAAAAGATATCATATTGCTTTTGAAATGAAAAGTATATGGTATTATTTCTATGTATATTGATCCACAAAGACTAAACTTGACACTTGTCTTGTTTTTCAGTTTTGGAAAACTGAAAAGGTTCTAAAAAATATTTAATATATTCTGAAGAGAAACGTTGAGAAAGAACGCAGTGATAACTACCTAAATTATAAAGCCACTAAGTTCTGATGGTTACTAATTCTGATAAGAGACAAAGGGCAACTGATGCAAATAAACTAAATTGACATAAACTAATGCCAGTGGCAAAAGGGACAATTTGTCCTACAAACTTCTGCAGAACATTTGTGAAAGCTGCAGCAGTGTTAGCTAACATTATTACTTTGTATGGAATATTGATCATTTTGGAGCTAAAGTACCACCTAGAATTATGGATGTAATATTCTGAGATGAAAATAAGGCTATCCATTACTGAGCAATCTGTTTATATTGCTGATTTAATGACCTCTATCATTATTTATACTCTTCTTCTAGAGGCAATGAATTCAGTTTGGAACCTTGAGCCTCCTTCACCACAAACTTGAAAATTATCTTTGCAGCTGATTGTGAAAAATAACTCCTTTCTGATCATACAGAGTAAACTTCAGAGGAGCCAGAAAAAATTACAGTCTGCAGTGTTCATGCTTTTGATTCTGTTTTTCTATTTTCAACAATGCTTGGTGCTGCGGTACAAAATAAACCAGAGACAATAGAGGCAGCTTGCTAATTCAAGTAATATATGTCTATCATGTATGGATTAGCAAGAAGTGATACTAGTTATACAAGTTCAAACCAATTTAAGCACATGCTATTACCCTAAGTACCTGCAACAAATTAATTTTTAGGATGGATATGATTTTGTACTTAGAGACATTAAAAGATTAATTATAAAGCTATGAGAAATAAAAGAAAACTTGGTAAGTGATTGACTAAAGAATAAAAATTGATAGATCCTCCATGAACAATAAAAAAGACAAAATATGGGAGAATACAACAGGAGGAATTTTCTATTTATAGTATCAGAAAGTAGATGAAATAATCGGTAATTAATTTATACAAAAAGACAATTGACCATAGTTTATGATAAAGGTAGTGTGATAAAAGTGTTATTCGGATCAGTGACAGGAAACTATATCACTTAATAAGTATTACAATCTTTGGCTACATCTGGGGCAAAATGCTGCTTAATATATTAAGCACCAAAAAAAATTTTAAAATAGGTCAAAGGTCAGCATTAATTATAAAGAAACCATAAAATAATTAGACAAAAATCTTGGTAAATGTTACTTTAATAACACTGCATCAAAGATTCTTTTATTTAAGATACAAAAACCAAAAAGATATAAAAAAGAGAGATAAACTTGATTACTAATTAAGCATTTCTCCAAGGAGGAAAAAAAACACAAGACACAAAAAGAAATGTTGAATGTGTCATTTATAAAGTATTTTACAAATAGTCAATCTAGATT
The DNA here is from genome assembly GCA_004363535.1 of Dasyprocta punctata. Taxonomy (NCBI): domain Eukaryota; kingdom Metazoa; phylum Chordata; class Mammalia; order Rodentia; family Dasyproctidae; genus Dasyprocta; species Dasyprocta punctata. Next base: position 34,744 of record RJWM01015492.1, read on the forward strand.
TGCTAATAATTCTTATGTTCAGTAAGAAAAAACCTTAAGAACTTAATTTAAAAATGGATAAATAAAGAAGTAGTTTTCAGCTTTTAAGTTATTATTATTTTTCAATACTGGGAATTGAATATAAGGTCTTCTTACTAAGATACATCTCTATCATATTTTCCTTTTTTATTTTGAGAGAGTGTCTTGTTAAATTACTAATTACTGATGGAGAGCTCAATTGTTTATTAACTTCAGTAGATAGTTCATTCACAGAGACCAAAATCAAAATGATGAAAGATGACAAACTTCAAAAAACCTATCGCTATGCCTCCATCTGTATCAGAACTTCATACCCAGGAGGAAGAATGTTTTATCAGTTTTAAATTTATCTGTTGAGTATTTATTCATTCACATGTAACCAAATGAAAGTATACAGTTGACCATTCCTTCACCCTACACAGAATATAGCATATAATTCTTGTGCACAATGCATTTTTTGATCATAAAAACATAATGTGTAGTTTTTTCCTCTTTTTACAGAACCAACATTCATTGCCATTTTTAAACACTGTACATAATCCACTATAACAATATGCAGTAGTTTAATAACTCTCCAATGGATGAACCTTCCACTCGCACTCAGTATTTTACTATTGTAAATAAGAAAGCAATAAAGAGTGCTGCCAATAAGGTATTTTCTTTGCTCATTGGTAGATCTCTAAGATATACTTCCCAGAGTGGGATTCCTGAATCAAAAAGTAAATGTAATTGCCATTTTAAAAGATGCTGTCAAATTTTCCTTTCTTTCAGGGTGAATTATTTCACACTTGTCCCAGCAATGTGTGCAAGCATCTCTTTTCTCAAAGTACTACAACAGTATTTAGTGTTTGACAGCCTAGAGAGGGGTGTGTGTGTGCATGCGTGTGTGTATGTGTGCGTGTGTGTGATATTCCTCAAAAGAATGAGATTAAACATCTTTTCATATGTTTCAATGTCATTGCTTTCATTCATCAGCATTTGCAAGTAATTGAAGACTACATTTTAAAAATATTTTAAGTATTGAAAATTTTGTTGTTTTTTTGACATATGGATCCAATTTTATCCTATTTGATTATCAATTCGTTTATCACTACTTATGAATTAATTCACATTCACCACGACTGATTTGACATACAAACAAGTTTTAAAATAATACATTGATATACAACCTTGAATATACTTTAAAAATACATTAAAACAATTTTTGTACACAAAATTGGTCGTTGATTATATAACTTATTGTAGAGCACACTACATACTTTGATACGTGGTTGTTGGAAGATAAACAAATGCAGGCATTTTAGAGAGTGGTGATTATCTTTCAAGCTATTTTATGCATATATGTTTTGACACAGCGTTTCCACTTGCAGAATAAATATAGTCACCTGTATATGCAAAAACCAGACATTATTTAAAACAGTTGATCATATTAAAAAGAAAATAGAAATCCAACAACAAAAAACAGCGCAGTTGAGAGGCCCTCAGTGCTCATGGTTCCAAAGGGTTCAGTCCATGCTTGGTTAACTTGAAATTAAGAATAGTGTTGTAGTCAGGAGTTACAGGGAGAACAACTGCATACAGGACACAGAATTTGTAATACTGTTTTATGATTGTCACCCAAAGTCGAACACAAGAAAGTGTAGGAAAATCTGTCCACAGCACTAAAGACCCAGGATATTCAGGCAAGGTCCTGGATCCCACAGCAGTGTCCAGCGTGAGTCCAGCTAAAGACCCAAAATGCATAACAATGCCTCCCACAAACCCAACTGGAAATCTAAGAGCCCACAATAAGGACTCACGCCAGTTTATTTTATGGATCTGTGCTGGGAAGTCCAAAGGTCAGTGGTGGAACCCAGGAAATCTATGCCAGCGAGGTGAAGGAGCTGTGCAGTAGTTTGAAGGTTCTACACAGGAGCCGAGAAGTCATGCGCAAAATAAGGAGCGGGCCTGCCCTGAAGAGTACCACAGCCATCCTCAGCAGCAACGAGGTCCCATGCTCCACCAATGGTGAGAAAACTCCAGTACGGGTCAGGAAGCCCAGTATGACATGCTTCTCTGGCACACATCTGCCCCTCCAGAGCCAGGAAGTGATGCTCAATGTGAGGAGCAGAGCTCCCCCAAGGTGAACCACAGCCACTCTCATTGATGAAGTCCAGAGCTCCTCCAATGATAATGAACGAATCCATATTGAGAAAGCCAGCATAACAAGCTTCCCCAGGAGAACCATCAGCATGAAACAGCACCCCTGGAAAGAACCCACAACACCTTGCTCTTCTCCACACCTCTATTTATGTTGGCAACTTTCCTCAGGTGGACCATCTGTACCCAACACCATGCTGATGTAATTCATCTGGTGTTAAGTTGACCACCAGTTTTTAATCCATAACAAATGGTATGGCAGAAAAGCCTGGCAGGAAAAAGTTGCACAACCCACTACAGGCAGGAAACAGAGAGAGGAAAGCAATGAGCAAGAGATGCATGCCCTCCAGAGGACCATGCCCAGAGACTCACCTCCCAGGCTAACCTGAGCACCTAACAGCACAGGTAGCCATGAATCCATCAAAAAATGGGTCAATCTGTGGCTGACTATAGGGTCATCATTACCCAATCACCTACTGAAAGCCTCACTTTAGAACACATGGAACTTTGAGGGAAAATTATGAATCTAATTCATAATAGTGCATTATTCAGATTTCTTATGTTTTTTCCTGATTCCCTACATCAAGATTCTATGCAGGATAACACAGTCCATTTGGATATTATGTCCTTTTAGGCACCATTTAGCTACTTGACCTTGAGTTTTGTGTACCGGTCTGATATGCACTAGATCTGACTGTTGATCAATACAAGCCACCTTGAGCGGATTAGAACTGCCTATCACGTTAGTCAAGCACAGTTCTTGGTGTGTCTATGGATGACTGACATGCGGGCCAGCAAACCGAAGCAGGAAGACCCAGACAAGATATGGGTGGGAACAACAAGTAGGGTCATGGCTTGGATGAAACAAAATAGAAAAAGAAAGAAATACAGCAGGTTTTGAAGAAAACTCTATCCGAGAGGGTACGTACTATGTCGCGATCACCTTTGGGTATTTGTTTTCACGTCTCCACTTTCCTCAGTCTTTCAATGCAGACTCACACTGGAAAACTCCCAGGACTTCAGCCTTGGACTGGAGCTGCATCCCTGGTCCCCGTTTTTCTTTGGCTGCCATCTTTCTGGCTGAGCGGCTGCTGAATTCTAGGACCTCTCGTACCTGTAAGTGTGCACACGCATACCTACTTTGAGCTAAACATGCTTTCTTGTCATTTAATCCAAAAACAATCCATTAAAATATAGATCATTCTAGTTTTCTCCTCTTGATTATTTCTACCAGCTTATACCAACAGAGGGAAATCTTGCTGCCTCCATCCCCCCAAAATTGAAACATGTATCTCTACCTTTGTTAGTATTGTTAATTCATTTCCCCCAAAAGCACATCTCTATGAACTAGACAACCCTTTTTATGTGCAACTGCTTTTGCTTGTAACCTTCATGTTAATCAGCTTTCCAGCACTAAGACAAAATACTTGAGAATAACAATTTCAGGGAGGAAAGATTTGTTGTAGATGCTTGGCCTCAGAGATTCCAGTTCATGCTGGATAACTTTGTCTCTATTACCATGATGCCTCTGTCAAGGGAGAAACGTTACTGAGGAAGGGCATGTCTGATAGATTCTACTCACCACAGTGTTAATAGGTAAGTATCGTGTTTTCTCCTTTCAGTACTGTCTGATATCTGTTGGCCTTTTTCCCATAGATACTCTGCAGTTAGTTTATCAAGCTTCACAAAATACCTTGCTGAGATTCAAATTAGAAACATTCTTTCAACTTGACATGTTTTCTTTTTCCAATTTTTTACTTTTTTTACCCTAAGTGTGTATTTGTTAGATTAACCAATTAACAAAGCAAATTCTAGTTTAATGAGATTAAGTATTAGTGCCATCCTCAATTTTACACAACTTGATTAAATGGCTCTAATTAACTAAATGTTATTTATAATTCAACAAAGATGTAGTGGCAAAAGAAGTGGTACATCTCAATCAAATAATGCTGAGAATATAGCTAAAATTGAATTGCTACTCTAAATTTATATTTACCTATTTAGCTATTGTATCTCTGTCATTGGTTTGGTCCAGAGAGCCATTAAAACCATTATTCCTTACCTACTTAAATTGATAAGCTAAAGAAGGAATTATAGAGTACAAGAAAAACTAAACATATGAACACAGGGATCTCCCTTATATATTTCATCCTTTAATAATTAGGGACCTACATGTTCTCAGAACATGTTTCCTGAGAGTAATATAGCAGCAAAATTCCAGGCTTCCTTTTAAAGATGCTTTTTTTTCCTGATAAATTGTAGCTCTAAGAAAAATCACTTTTTTATTACTGTAGGAAGATAAATTCTCAATGTGAGTTTTTTAAACGTATATTTTCACTTTAAAATATTTACAGGGTGAAGTTTCACATCAAGTGAGTCAAAACATGACTTTTCATCTTGCAAAAGTCCCCTTGACTAGTTCAAGAGAAGAGTAGGACGCTAGGAAATCACACTTCTAGATGTATCTAGATGGGTCAGGGGATGTGACCCTGGGGCCTTATCTGGTTCTTAGCCTTCTTCTCTCAGGCTCTTCTGTTCTCTGCTTCCTGGATACCACCAGTTGGGTGAGTTTACCCCGGCATGCCACTCTGCTGTGATGTGTTTGGCCTCAGAACCAGCCAACCTCTGAAACTGTAGCCCCAAATAAACCTTGTCCACTTTAAATTGCAGGTGTTAGGTATTTTGTCCAACTGTAGGAACGCTGACTGACATAATGGCATAAACAACCCTGAAGCAGGAAGACCTTCAAAAGCAACTGGAAGAAGACTAGTGAGGTTATTGACCACAAAGATACAGTTTGTGTCTGGTAAGGAGGAAATCAGCAAGTCTGTTGTTTGAACACTGGAAAAGGGGTTTTAGATGTATAAAGAAAAAGTAGTCAACTTCATAAGACTCAAGGAAATATGTTAAAGCTGACCTTAATAGTGATGTGTATGAACCGTTATTTTATTTTCCAGCTTCACATTCAAAAGCCATCCATATGTTAACAATATTCCTCAATGTGTGAGCCGTGATCAGAGACCAAGAATCCTATTACTGCCAGTGCACAACTGAAAATTTTCTTTGAGATAACTCCTGAAAAATAGGACACAGGTATATAATTCAAACTCCTATGCTGTCAAGTAGAGCTTCGAATCTGGGAATGAGTCTAACACCAAAAGCCATGCCTTTTTATGTTATTAATTGAGGTGATAGCAGTAGTCATGATCCAGTGTAGGCAGTTCAAAGTATCTGAGGTTAGCTGCCACCAATGCTCTGCTATGTAAAATAATCTTTGGGACAATATTTGATGAACTCTCCTCTGGCCTCTGGTTAGACATTTCAGGTCATATGTATTACATATCCTTGATTTTTAGCCAACCCATCAAGGTCTGAGCCTGAGATAGCATTTCAATCTATTTTCTGCTTTATTTATCTGGCTATTTTCTGGAAGTCAAGAATAGACTGAAAACAAAGCACAATTTTCAAACCCTGAAAAAAGGCAATCCAAAGATCATTACAAAAAAACAAATAAACCCCACACTGCCATGTTTAGTAGAAATTCTCCCTTGAGTTACATACATATTATGATATATAATATCATATAAATAATGTTATAATGTCATTTTTTGTTTAATCATTTAAAATGTCTCTTGTTAAATGGCATCTTTATTTGAAATGTGAGGTAAGAGAAAAAGTACCACACTAAGATTAGTTTTAGGAAAGATAAAAAACATGAAAATGCAATGAAAGTAGATAGATAATTGGCCAAAAAGAGGCTTTCCAGAAATATCAACATAGAGTTTCAGTACCATATTGGAGAATTTCACGTAGTTTATATTGCTTTTGGAAAAGTTTCAAAATTCAATTCAATGAGAAGCAGGAAATAAATGACTAGTCTATCTTTTTATGTTAAAATTCCAAGAAAATGGAGTCTTATGGGTATAAAAATAGATACAGCTTAATAAGCTATAATAAAAGGCAAGTTTTTCTTTACCTTTGCCTTTCCCAGTCACATGGTGTTGTAGACTCTGTCGGTACCTGTTGTGTTTTTCTTCTTCTCTGTCACTATTTATGCCTTTCTTTGCCACAATTATGTTTATTCTCTACCCATCTTTGCTAGCAATTAAATTGTCCATTTTTATTCCTTGTATATTCCACTAATTCCTGGGTTCATTGTTTTGGAGTTCTTGTACCCTTAATCTGTTTTCCAGTAGTCATGTTCTATGCTGCTGAAAGGAAAAAAAAAAAAAAACACCTGGCGTGCAGCTCCGCTGGACTCATGACCTCCTGCTGGGGACAAAATCAGTGCATCTGGACACGGCTCACTTCTTATACCACAGATTGTAGGACAGTTAGTGCACAGCTAGTGTCCAAAGACAGTTTATACTGCTGCATGTTTCAACTGAATGAATGTTCAAGAAAAGACTAGTAGATGTAGGTACATGTGCGCATATTCTCCATTTCAAATTCTCACTTTTGCTTCCTTCTTTATCCCTTTTGTAGAATAAGCGAGCCACAGCATTCAGCACAGGATACTTCAGTAAAGTTCTTATTTCCCCATGAAGTTCTGTGGGACTTTCAGTTTTACTCTGGCAGGCATGAGACACGTACAAATACCCACCTGCTTGTGAGTGTATTATACGATGGGGTCTAAGAAGTGGGTGGCATTGATTTAGTAATTGTTCCATGAAGAAAACAGTAAATTAATCACTTTGCACCTTAACATGGAAAAATAACATGTTTACTGAAACTGAATGTAGTTACAGAAGAATGAGGAAGTATAACATTTAATTATAGTTACAATTTTCACATTTATTGAATTTTCATTAAATATTCTCTGAAATACTTTTAAAGATTATTTTTCTCTTCTCTTTCTTCTTTCAATGGGTAAATAGTCTTCTCCAGAAGTTGTTTATTCATAGTTTCATACAAGCTTTTTTCTACATATGATCTACAATTTTTATTATCTATGTGATGTATTTTAATGAAGTGAACCTTTTAATTTTAATATATTAATCATATCTTTTTGATTTGTAACTTTTTGCTTGCTTGAGAAATGCTTCTGTAGCCTGGATATTTTCATGTATGTTTTTTGAAATGTCTTAATATTTTAACACTTATAAACTCAATATGAAATATATTTCCACATCTAGTATCAAATACATTTTTATTTTAGTTTTTACTCATAAAAATGTATCTTGCCATCAATAAAAACCCATTATATTCTACTGATCTGTAATTCTAGTGAACAATAAGCAATTTTTTCACAAGCATGGTATATTTCTAGAGTCCATATTATTTTTTCTGTATTTCTACAACTTTTCACTCATAATGCCATGTATTATGGTAATGATCTTTACTATTAATGATATTTACTATTTAATGATCTTTACTGTTTCTGATGTTTAGTAAAACTTTGATTTACTATTCATTTTTTTAAAGATAGGCTTGGACATTATTGCTCCATATTATTCCAAGGTAATTATTTAAATGTAATCTTTATCAAATTTTTCAAATATATAATCAATCTAGGGCAAGATAGTAAGTAATTTAGTTTTTGTGGACTATAGGTTCTATGTTTTAACTATTTACCTCTGTTATTATGTCATTAAAATAGCCATAGACAGCATAAAAAAGAATGGATATGCCTGTTTTCATAGAAAACTTGTACAAGTCTATTTTCTGAATTTGTGTGTGGACTTGTAAAAAAGGTTGTAATTTACAGGTTATGTTTTTGCTATGATTACTTAAATTCGCTGAACAACAGACTATAGTTACATTGTTTCTTTTTTAATACTATGTAACTGCAATTCTGTTGTGTATTTATGCTTCTCAGGCTATTATCTCTTACCACTGTCTTTAGGATTGGTCATTTTTAACTCATGTAACTGTAGTCAAGTGAATTTCTAGAGCGTGCAATGAGTGAGCATCATATTATTTGCATGAATTCTCCAAATATTGACAATTACTTAATTTTCTTTCCAATCTCTGTCTATTCTGTCGCTTTTCCAAATGCTAAAAGAGCTAACTTAAGGACTAAATTATGCCTCCTTCAACATTCTGAAAATGTAAAACTTGGTCTCAAGGTCTCAGATGATTATTTTCTATCTCAGAAAATCTGCTTCTGACTTGTAACCAAGACATTGGAGCCCTGAGCAAGCTTAGAAAAACTAAAGATCAAATTACTCCCTTTTCATACTCATTACTTTAGGTGAAATGTTGAAATTTAGGTGATAAGCAAATCATTTTTTTTTCTACTGGAAATATTTGGGAATTTTATTCTTAATGTCATCCTCAGTATATTAAATGAAATACAGAATTTTTTATAAGCATTGACCTAAATCTAAAGTCTTAGAAGACTTTGTGAGGCTGACTGGAATCTTCTTAGAAAAAGCTGAGATAACTTTGAAATTTTCAACAATCAAATGTTCTAAATCGGAGGAATTATGCATTGGAAATCTGGGGCACAGAAAATGCCCTTTTCACATTGAACAGATAGGGCAGCTTTGAAAGGCACACTCAAAAGGAAACTGGTATACCCTCTGCCTTGATGAAAAGAACCACCGCATCCTTATTATCCCCCGTCACGATTTTCCAACAGACTGTGTCCCAAGGAAGCTTGTCAAATGAAAGACCAAGTGATCAGGTCATTAGCAGTGGTCTTATTCTCCCCCTGTGAACCATGTCTCAGTTAATTGTTTATAATTTCCTTCTTCCTTTGCTCAGGAGCAGAGAACCATTCTATTCCTTCTGCCTGCTATACTCATTCATATCTATGCATAGAACTTTCTCTCCATCAATGCCAATCGCTTTCAGGCTAATTTTGGTAAAGATTTGCCAAAATGTTTTTTTGTTTGCTTATTTGTTTTTCTTTTATTCATCTCACCAGGAGATGGGTTAAAATTTCATCTCATGTTTTGAATGCTGAGTATATACTGTAGGCAATAAGCTTCAGACTTGATTTGTTGGTGCTGAACTAAACCACTGAGACACCAAGAAATCACAATAAGACAAGTTTACTCCTGCAGAAGGGTACGCTGCTCTCCTAGGGTAGGTAACAAGCACAGTGAGGCACCAACAGCGTCCTTTTATGGCCTAAAGCAGGTGATGCATGCCCATTTTCCCACTTTGGCTGGGTTGAAGGTTCACTGTCTACCCTGACTGGCTAGTCTGGGTGACCTGAGGAGCTGTCTCCGAGGGTTGCTGGGCCGGGGCACGTGGAACTGTGTTTGGTGGAGCGGATGTGTATGTTTGTTACTGTAACAACAGCAACCCTGGTGCCAGGGCTGGGGGGTGTGGTGAGGCAGCTAAGGTGAACCAGGTTTCAAGAAGGAGGCATTTTAAGTAGCAGTTAAGAGAATAGAAGTTATAGAAGTTACATGTGGAGCCATACAGGTGTTGTGTGTGTTGGCAGCATTCAATATTGCAATCCTACAGCTTTTGTCTGTATGAACTACAGAGTGATCTTCCAACTGCAGCTAATTTAATTTCCTCTCTTTTGAACCTGATGGTGCCACCCAAAGTATCAACATTGCTCGAGGTAACAATTTTTTTTTTTATTAAAAGAAAATGTTTTATGCTTAACACAGTTAGGTTGTTGATTCAAGTTCCTGTGAAGGTATGAGTTTAAGTAACATAAAGCATGTTGTTTTGTGATGGAAGAACCTAAATTTAAAAAGGATTATAAGATATTTGAAAGTTTCTTGTCAAAATTTTATTCACTTTTCTCTTGATTACTTTTCTCTCATTGATGGGACAAAATACGCCACACCCACAATGAAGGAAGGAAAGGTTTATTTAGCTCATTGTTTGTGGCTGTTTCAGTCCATAATCAACTGAGTCCCAGGCAGGGTGGCATGGCACAGGGACAACACTTCAAAGCAGCAGCCAGAGCAAAAGTGGGGAGCAAGCCTCTTCGCCTCCTTTACATTGTACACAGTCCATCCCCCCTCCAGGGCAGATGTAGCACTCACAAAATCTCTGTGCCCTCCTCTTGCCCAGGATGAGGATATTTACAAAGTAAGGATCCTGGCTCCCTGCTGAGTCTCTTAGTTAAACTTCTAAACTTATCGAGTTGACACAATGTATCAACCACAACAACTTCCTTTTATCAGCTTTCTATAATCATTGTGTTTCCTAAACATTACTTTCTACCTTTCTGTCATTCAAATATATTTCATTTAGTTTATCGGATAAAATTTTGTGTGGGAATTGCTTCTGATCAACTTTTCTGTTGTATATTTTTACTTTTTAACAAACTGTTGTTCCATTTTACTAACTGGGCATTTCTTCTCTAAGAGTGTAAACATTGCTGGGCCTGGGGGATACAGGCCTGTACCTCAGCTCTTGAGAGGCTGAGGCCCGAGGATTGCTGTGAATTCAAGGCCAACCTAGGTTGCAAGTGGGTAGACTTTCAGGGTAGACTACAGGGCAAGATGCCTATCTCAAAATATGAAGAAAATAAAAGGACAATGTGAACAAATAAAAATACTTAATCTCCCATTTTCATGAGGTTAGAAAGCATTTTCAGTTGTCAAGTAAAAGCAGAACTCTTTATCTGTGCTAAACTGAATTTTAAAGTTTGTATTTGCAGTCACTTTGTCCTCCATTAGTGTATTGAGATCAAACATTTTCAGTTTGCTCCAGATGACTGACTACAGTAAGCACAGTGGTGTCTTTAAGCATCATCATGGGGTTTTGATCTTCTGCAAAACCTAAGTGAATTGGATCCGAAAATGACCTGCCACGTTTAGCGTACTGCTATGTAATAAAAACATACACTTTGTGGCATTCTGGAGCATTTTTTAAAAATTATATTAAAGGGGCACTTTATACATTTAAAAGTACTTAAAGTATGAAATTTACTTCTCTAGATTCTTAAGTAAGAGAACTCATTTAAAACTCAAAGTTGTCTTTGAATTTTCAATCTTTTAAAGATTTTGGAATCAATGTATCCTATTATATTTACATAAATGTGCATAAGTTAAACAAAGACAAATTAATCATGTGCTTCAAATTAAATTCTGAGATACACAACACAGTATGAAAACCACCACTTTATACATGAAAATGACTAAACATCTAGAAGACTGCTAATGTATCAGATTGCACAGGACGAATTGAGAGTGATTGTGCTACCTCTTCTCCCAGTCCAAACCATCCTGAACCTTCCCTACCCTGCCACTCCTGCATTCTCATTCTGCTTGCTGTTTGCAGAAGGTTAAAGGAGACACTAGTGGGAGGTCCCAAGGAGGAAAAGGATCATGGATTGTTATGCTTCCTCCATGCTTTTGGTCTCATTTTCTGGGTAGACTACATGCTGGAGCTAGAGGATTGTTGGAAGAAGCCGACTTGACAAGCAAAGAAAGGAGAGGGTCGGGGCAAAGGGAGGAAAAAGAACTCTAAGTAGTGGCATCAAGGTAACATCATCTAATCTAATTTGCCTCTTAGTGTACACGGCACTCAGTGAATGGGAAAAACCAACCCTGCGGTTAATGAGGATGATGCTCAGAAGGTAGTCCTGCCAGAGTAGATAGTGCAGTCGAGACCTTTGCCTGGTCTAGCCTGAAGCTGTCTCTCACCAGGTCTCACAGTGAGTGGAACATGACCTAGACTTTGATCCCTTTTTGCCACTTCCATAGGGAGCATTTTTGTTACGAACTCTACACTTTACACCTTGCTGCTCAGTGTCTAGAAAGGAATTTACTAAATTAAGGGTTTTGTGCCATGAGTTCTGTACCCTTTGTTCTTTTTCCCATAGGAAATGTTTAATAAATACAAAATTCTCAAAAACATGTATCCAAGAGTCCATTTTTTTTGTTAGAAGAACCTCAAAAAAGAGAAAGAAGTACTAACTGACATCTGAATTTAATTATATATAATTACTTATGTATTACATAATCTTGATGGTGCCATCTGCTATAAACAAGGCCACCTGGGCCCACTTCTTAAGTAGGCACCACAGGCGAAATGAGACTTTTGTTTTAGAAGTGACCACAAGCGCCACAGCAATCATAATCATCTCTATTCCATATCCAAGGTAAAACCCTTCATAATCACTTTTCATCCTCTCCTTTCTTACACGCTATCTTCTGTTCATTTATTCTATAAAACATAGTTTCAAAACACCGAGTCTTGATGTCTTAACAATATCTCTGAACACTTCCTTATCCAGATTTAATTTCTTGGAAGTGTATATCGGATCTTTTGTAGAGCATGTTTTCTTTTCTGTCTCATTGCCTTCTGGAAATGCCTTGCGAAAGTTCAAGAGTTCTTTCCTTCTTACAGTCAATATTGCAATATCTTTATTGGAATTACTTTTCCTAAGTATTTCTATTCCAATCTAAGCTCAAATGTATCTGTTCATATAAATGACACCTAAGGTTTTAAGGCTAGACTAAACCTCCTGAATGAAAGATCAAGAACAAATGTTTCAGGCAAACTATCTAGATAATAATGAAGGCGCTCATGTATTGGTGATCATACACTGCTGCTGTGCCACCTGCCGCATATTATTCTCAGGTAAATCACCACTAATTCTTTTCTAAACATGATTTAATGCCTTTCCCCTTCTGAAGTAATGAAGTGCAAGTTTTAAGATATTCTATAATCTTGCTCCACCTCATATATTCAGAAAACTTCTGGGCTTCTCTCAAACTGAAAGAATCACCATCACCTAAACCCTCTCCAGGAATTTCCCATCAATTTGCTTTTAATTTTCTTACTTTATTTCCCAGGTAATATAAAA
>RJWM01015493.1:0-47775 GCA_004363535.1 Dasyprocta punctata
CTTTCAAAGAACCAGATCATTGATTCATTAATTCTTTGTATTGTTTTCTTTGTCTCCATTGTGTTAATTTCTGCTCTGATTTTTATAATTTCCTCCTTTGTATGGGCTTTGAGTTTGTCTTACTCTTTTATCCAGAAGCTTGAGGCACAACATTAGGTTGTTTGTTTTTGTTCTGTTTTCCTGATGTGAGAATTCACCACTATAAATTTCCCTCTTAGGACTATTTTCACTGTGTCTTATAAGTTCTGGTATGTTATAAGTTCATTCTTCTTTGGTTGTACATATTGTTTAATTTCTTCCTTAGTTTCATCTGTGGCCCATTGGTTGATTAGGAGAGTGTTATTTAATTTTCATGTGTTTATGGAGTTTTTGCAGTTTCTTTTGCCATTAATTTCCAATTTCAGTGCACTATGGTCAGATAATATGCATGGGATAATTTGAATTCCTTGAATTCACTAGTGTGTTCTGTGGGCTAGTATACGGTGTGTTGTAGAACATGTCCCAGGTGCAGCTGAGAAGAATGCATATTCTGATGATGTTGAATGGAACACTCTGTTAACATCTACTAAGTCCATTTGTTCGCAGGTTTGGTTCGTTTCTGATATTTCTTTGCTGATTTTTTGTCTAGTTGATCTATCTCTTTGTGACAATGTGGTATTAAATTCCCCCGTTACAATTGTGCTATTGCATATTTGATTTTTCATGTCTATTAATAATTTTCTTATATAGTTAGTGTTCCTGTATTTAACACATACATATTTATGATCATTATCTCTTCCTCTTGAAGTTTCCCCCTAACAAGTATGTAGTGACCTTCTTTATCTCTATTGATCATTCTTAGTTGAAGTATATATTGTGTGCAAACAGAATGATTACCCTACTTTTTTTCTAGATTCCTGTTGCCTAGAAGATGGCTTTCCATCCTTTGAATTTCAGTGTATGAATTTCTTTTTCAGTTAAATGTGTTTCTTGTATACAGTGTATTGCTGGATCTTGTTTCTTGATCCATGCTGCCAATCTGTTTCTTTTGATTGGTGAAATGAGGTCATTTACACTGATGGTAATAACTGATATGTATTGGTTTGTCTTTGTCATGTTATTTTCCTGCTGTTGGTTCCCTACTTTTCCCCTCTGTATAATTGATTGTCCTGCTAAGTAGCTTCTTTCTGATGTTGTTTCTGGAATGGTGGTCATTTTTGTTTCTGTCCAAATATTTTTTAGTACTCATTGTAGGGTTGGTTTTGTAGTCATGAATTTCTTCAGTCATTCTTTGTCATGGAAGTATCTTATTTCTCCATTAATTTTGAAGGATAATTTTGTATGGTACATTAATCTGGGCTGGAAGTTGTTTTTCTTTCAAGACTTGAATTACTTCTCTCCAAGCTCTTTTTGCCTTGAGTTTGTGTAAAGAAGCTTGTTGTGATTCCCCTGGGCTTTCCTTTATAGCTAATTAGTTTCTTTTCTCTAACAGGTTTTAATATTCTGTTCTTATGCTGTGAATTTCTAGGATCTTCATTACTATATGGGTGTAGATTGATTTTTGGTATGGCTAATTGGAGTTCTATATACCTCAATTATCTGGAGGTCGGGGGTTTTCTTTCCATGCTTGAGAAATTTTCTGTGATTACTTCTGTAACTTTTTTATGTCATTTATATTGGTTCTTCTTTTTACATTGACACCAATTGTTCTTACATAATTTTTCTTTGCATGATCTTGCGTTGTTGAATTGTTGCTTCCTGATCATTTGCTATTTTCAAGAATTTTCCTTTCATGATCACTGGCCACGATCCTGTCTTCAAGCTCTGAAAACCTGTGTTTGGTTTTATTCAAGTGGTTTTAGAAGCTTTCAATGAAATTTTTGATTTCCTGATTATCTTTTTTAATCCATTTCATGCAATCTGTTTCTTCCTATATTGATCATTCACAAATTCCATCCTCTTCCTATCATTATCTACTTATTTTTTAATCTATTTCTGCTCTAGACTTGCTGAGCATTTACTTTTAAAATGCTGACATTTCTCTTTTTACATGAGAGATTATTTCTGATCTGACTTCCTCTATAGCTTCATGGATTTTTTTTTAATTTTGGTTATTACCATTTCAGAAATTTAGATATGTCTCTTTCATTTTCTTCTATGTTTATGTCTCCTGGATGTGTTCTATGCGGGCTGGAGGTCTGAGATTGCATTTTGCTTCTTTTCCATGTCATTTTCCATTTCAAAATTTTTATTTTGTTTTCTGTGATGATCCTTGTGAATTTTTGTAGTAGGTAACTGTATCACTACTATCAAGGGCACTCTATGAAAAGTCTATTCTTCAGTGATGTCCTCTGTTGAGTTCTGGATTCTTCCTGAGTTGGTTGCAGGCCCTGTAAAGCCTTAAGTCACCTATTGGTTCATATTGTTATTGTTACTTCAGAAGTTTTCACACCACTAGTCTGCCCTTCCATCCAGTGTTCCTTAGTTGGGACCATGTCAACTACTGGGTTGCTGGCATTCCTTCCAGTCTCTGAGCCTTTCCAACCAGTTCACCTCACTCTTTTCAGTAGCAAGGGAACTGGCTGCCCTCCTCAGGTGCTCTTTACCTATCATGGTGGAGTGGTGATGAGAGGGGCCCCCACCTCTGGCACCCTTTGCCTGGGTTCAAGAATTTTTTTTCTTGAAAATGAATACGTAATAACACAAGATTCAAAGAAATTCTGAAATATAATTTTAAAAAATCTTGCAGATAGAACAAAAAGCTAAAGAAATCATCAGATAACTAATTCCAGATATTTGTTAAAATGCAAATACTAATATTTCAGGATTACAAAGAAAAATAAATTATCACTACAATGTATGAAAATACCCATATTTTACTTAGCTCTCTGATGCAATACATGGTCAATATAAACCACTTTCATTTGAGCAGTCTGATTGTAGATGTTTTATTTGATGCAAGTTGCGATTGTTTTGCAAAATTATTTCAAAATCCATAGGCGAGATGCTTCACAATTAGACTAGTTACCAACAATTCACATGACATTTTAGAATTTATAATAATAATACTGAGATGGTATGGCAGTTTAGTCCCAATTTTTCATGGAATGTCTGAAACTTCCAAAAGATATTCAGAAATGTCCATTTAACCACAGAGGTCTTTCATAGGATTTTCCTTAAGAGTCATGAAAAACATGCATATAAAAAGTACCTTGGTACATTTTTCCTTTCTCTTTTTTATATCCCACAGAGATTCAATTAAAACATAAGGTTTAATAAACTGTTTAGTGGTCAAATTTTAGTAGGGTTATCTACAGTAAATGGAGAACCTTTGGAAACCAATATAGAATTTAGAGGCTTCACCTTGGAAGATAATCAAAAATTTAAAATTTAATAAGGTTGAAATATGTCTTTAAATTCATTAAGGAAAAATATACTGTGTTGCTTTAGTTCGATTATAGGCTGAGTGTGTCCACCAAGAGCTCATGTATTGGGATCTTGGTGCTAGAGTACTGATGTTGAAAAGGTAGAGACTGAGTTCAACTGTAGTGCTTAGAGGAACAGTCTTTCGTTAGGATGACACAAGAACATTAAAGTGGCCAGCCCATGGTTTGATTACTGGTGGCTGTGCAAAAAGAGTGAATACACTAGAAGACGCACAAACATCTAACATGGGCTGTATATTGCCATGTGGTGCCCTTTATCACTTTGGAACTCTGTTGTTCCAAAGGCTGTCAGCCTGTGTGCCCTGCCAAAGCTTTGATCTACAGATTTATAAGCCAAAGAGAACCTCTTCTATTTCTTTTTCTTTTTTTATTTTAAAAACAAAACAAAAGGCAAAAAGGATAGAAAAGATACAGAATTTCAAAAAATTAGGAAATTGACAATAGGTAATATATTGCATATTGTTATCTTAGAAGTAGTTGTTCACATTATAAGATCCAGACATGAAAAAAATGATCAAACAATCAAACAATGAAAGCACAAGCTGTTCTTTTTGATGAACTTATGAGGTTAGTAGTATAGTTATCTATCTGGTATATATATATATATATATATATATATATATATACATATATATATATACATATACGCATATATATATATGTATACCTATATACATATAATCTTTTCCCTTCTTCCTTTTCACCTTTCCCCTATTTCAGTTGTTCTTCCCCTTTGAGCACTTTCTTTGCTTTTCATTTTCACAATATTCATTTTATATTTTGGATCTTATTAACCTCTTCTATTTGTAAGGTTACCCAGTCTCAGGTAATTCAATACAAAAATACATAAGGGACAATACACTCATGGTCACACTATTTTCTCCTCAGATGTGGGTTGAAACTGAAGCTCAAATGTCTCCAAAGCTACATATGGAAACTCCACAAACAGAACAACTTGAAACAACAGTTTAAAATACAACACCTTAAAAATGACAGCTTAAAATAGATTAATAAGTGCCTACTCAGTATCAGTTTATAGTTATAATTTTGGTTGTAACATTTATGTCTCTACAGCAACATAGTGAAAAGATTTGAAATCTTAAAATAAATCCTTAAATCTCCATCTAAACCTCTCTTTGCATCCATTCCATTTTCAAGCCCTGTTAAAGCATCTCTCGTCTGCACCCCTGCTTCTCTTCTGTCATAGCTACTACTCCAGTCAGGCTCTAGTCACTTTATATCTAGGCTAATGACATAGGAACCTGTAAGTTCTTCGTGTCTTGAGCCATTGCTCTAGTTTAGCTTGCAGCCTGATGGTGATGACTTACTCCTTTGCTGTAAGTTTAACAGTGACTTCTAGAGACTTCTGAAAATGCTGAAGATTTATTATCATGATGTCTGGCAACCATGTGACTTGCCATCCATCTTTAATTCAAACTGTATTGTGTACTAGACACACACACATACGTGCACACGTGCACACCCACACTGTCTTGGGACTTCTCAATGTCGAAAGGCTCGCCTCACTTTTCCTCATGTCACATTCTCCTCTAAAATGCCTCCTCGTCTTAGTTTTCTTACACTAACAGCAGGCTTTTAGGGAACTGTATGATCGGAAGATTGTTAATTGATCGTCAAAACGGGCTACCAATATATATTGCTGAATTGTTTATGTGTAAAATTTATGCCTATATATGAATTTTATAGAGATATCAGTTTATATATGCTTTTTAAAATTGCGTGTCAATATATATATATGCACATATACATAATTATGAAAATTTAAAATGATAGAGATTGCATATTAAACCCTAGATTTGTGGTTTCTCTAGAGAAATCAGAAGATTTTGCCACTAAAGGCCCTTGTTCCTAGCTGGTAATAACCAGCAAGGCCTAATAAAAGTTGCCCCTTTTGAAAAGAATGTGTCCTCTCCAGTTTTCCTCAACTGTCACTGCTGCCCCTTGTGTTATAAATAGCTCACCCACTTGTTTGTTTATGCCTCTCTTCTTTCCCCTGTAAACCTTCCTATTAGTAACCCCTTGGGCATATTTATTCTTTCATGCACGCATATCTGAGTCTCTGATTACTCCATTCACTTGGGATTTCTACTTTCCCTGTAGCCCTGATGATTTTAAATACACTCCTGATTTTAAAAATATGCTGAGATGTAGCTCGGTGGAAATGTATGTGCTCAAGGTCATGAGTTTTAACTTAGGGCTGCCAAAAACATGGAGTAGAAAAATTTCAAAATCACTCTTCTTTTGTCTTTTATATTAACAATAAATAATTAAATATAGTCTATCACCAGAATGTCATTAAATATCTTTTTCCATTAATGATTTTTAAACTCCTTGAAAGTTGCATTGCATCTCATTTCATGTTTCATCTCAAGTACTCAGTATACTAAAGCATTAATACTCATTGAGTAAATAAGCAAAACAGCTTTTGAAAATAATCTCAATAAATTTCCATTAAAATGACAAATATATAGATATAGGTCAAATGAGATCATTGACACACATAAGAAACACTTAAAAGTTATTTATGCAGCTAACAAATTTCTTGCATTTTACTTCGTGCAGCTGAATAAATCAACTATTCTCCAAAAGCTATATTTTGTGGTTGTATTTATACATATATTTTCCTCATATTTTCTATAATTATCATAATTTAATGCTTCTTTGGATCTTTGCATTTCTAGACATATGGAAATAAACTGTTACTTGATATGCTCTTATATCATCATCTTAGCCTGCCAGCATACTTTCGTATTCCTAGTGCAAGAACCAGTATTCATTAGTGATAGAAGAATTTGTTCAAGGACAGAGAGTTATTGAAGCTCAGAGTCAACCTTTTAAATCCAAATTACTTAGAAGATTGTAAATTTGGAAGCAATACTCTGCTTTTTAAGATGGATAAAACACAGAGCTTAGACTCAAGAGTTAGAACTCTTACTTACCGATTTTCTTTTTTTTTCTTTCTTTTTTTTTTTTTTTTTTGCGGCACCGGGGATTGAACTCACAACCTTGCACCTGCCAGGGCAGGCGCTTAAACAGCTGAGCCAATCTCCCAGCCCTAGTTTTTCGAGGTAGGGTCGCCCTATGTAGCTCAGGCCCGCCTTGTGCTCACTTTGTAGCCCAAGCCTGCCTCGAACTCACAACGCTCCTCCTACCTCAGCCTCCCGAGTGCTGGGATTAAAGGCGTGTGCCACCACGCCCAGCTCCGATTTCTTTAAATGATTTAAGTATTTGCTTCCAGGGGATTAGAGAATGGCTTGATAATCAATAAATTGGTGGAATTCAGTATGGTTATTCAAAGAATACAAAATTTGATTAATTGATTATAGCATTGGAGTGTTGACAGCATGACTTATGCAGATCAGAATTCCTAATATTTTTTATCATTTGATATATGAGGAGAAAAAAATAAACTATTATTCTACTTCTTAAATTTGCACCTTGATTTAGCCTTCAAAATGCTCCTGCTTTTGTTGTGTCTGCCTCAGCTCTAGAAAATATGATTGGTTAGCTCATCAAAAGAATTGAAGTGTGGTTGCAGCGTATTAGTCTAATGAAACTGTCAGGTCTCATTAATAATAAGAATGCATCATTGGCAGTCAATCAACTCTTCATCGATAGAAATAGCAAAGTTGTTTTCATCTGTTAAAGATATCACATAGTTAGATCTAGAGTGTTCCTTATGTTTTACAATTATTTTTAAAAACCTTTTTAAATTACTATCATTTTTCCTTTTTTAGCTGAATTCATTTCTGCCACATGTTTGTGACTGCAATGAAATCGCATTAAAAGGTTTAGTTTGACTGATTTATTTATCAATACATTTTGTTTTTATTTTTCTTGTACAATGATATATCAGACAAGAGCGTTGCACTTTGAACATAGAGAAATTTTGCACATTATATGTATGTATTAAAGAGGCACAGCACCAGCTTGGGCAGGCAAATATCCTAAATTTGAGGTAAGTATCTCTTTTTTAACTCCTCAAAATGTCTCCTAAACCAGTGAGACTATGGAACTAATCTGTGTTTCTGCTCCTATTGTCTCTCTAGAAATACTGACCAAGAAATACATTTTTTCTATTTTAATTTATTCATAGGCAAAGCAAGAAAAACACACAATTTTTGAGAATGAAATGAAGATCAACTTTGTCCAAGACATTGAGTAAAATATTAGTTTTGATATCTGTAAGTTTGTCCTTCCAAACGTAATTGTAAAAATACACCTAAAGTTTATTAACATTATTCACTACTTTCCTACATAAATAAAAACATATATGGCCTCAGTCTCATTATACAAATTGTTAGTTTCTTTAAAATTCATTAACGGCGTGTTCTAGTTACAGTTAGTGGACATGATTGGTAAATATGCTTTCCTTTTTTAGATAAATTTCCATTTAATTTTTTTAATAGCCAAGAAAAACCACACAAATAGTAAGCCATGCAGTGTTTCCTATATAGTTACACACAAAACAGCCTGAACTATATAATGCATATCCAGATCAAAGCACTGAAGTTTAACCCCTGAAATCGTTCACAACCTTCACAGTAGTCCTGATGGTCCTTTTTTCTCTTTTTTATTCTTTATTCTTTTTCTTTTTTATTTTTTTTGTGATTCATAAAATATACTTTGCCCTGCTCTTTCTATATGTACATCACCTTTTTAAAATTCTATATTGTTTCCTGAAGCAATAGTTGCTCATTCTAATAATCTGTTTTATTATTTGACTGTAGCACAGAATATTTGACTTAGTTTACTTTAGAAGCTGATAGAAAATTGTAACAGGATTAGCATGTCTTTATCCTGAGTGTGCATCTAGGAGTAGGTTCCTCAGGTCAAAGAGTACACATATACAATGGCTGACCTGGTGGATGTTGCCAGATACTTTTCCAAAGTGATTTTTCTGATTTATACTCCATTTAATAGTGAGAATTCTGTCTCTTCCAGAACCTTCATCACCTGGTGTTTTCTGTATTTTTCATTTCAGCTATTCTGGTGGGAGTATAGAAGTACTATACTTTGATTTAGTTTGCATATCTGTATTGGCTAATGAAGAGTACTTTTATATCTTTATTTCTGTGCTGTTTGATATTCTAAGAGTTTGAACAAGTTCAAATCTTTCCAGATTAGTTATTCCTTTAGGACTCAAACTACCTTTTTATGCAACTGAAATTGTATTAGTAGATCTGAGCCAACCTATCATCAGGAATAAATCACTAACCCAAAGTACCCCTCCCACTCTCAAACTCCTGTAAAAGCAGCCTGAGTAAGAGCACTGGGATTGAGGAGTTATGAGAAATGTCTAAAGGAGTTAAACAAAATAATGTCATGACATTAGTGGTTTTTTTCTATTCTCGAAAATATGTTTAACTTCAAAAAATTCCAAAAACAGAACAAAATAAGAAATACTGATGATTTCCTAACACAGAACACTGAAACCAGAGACTGAAAAAGACATGAGGCAGAAGAAACATTTTCCTTGTGCTCTGTGGTCTACGTGAAAGACTCTCCCCATCACTAGCACAGTGCACTCACAGCTATCAGCTAATGGGGCTGTGGTACCCAGAACCCACAGTTGGGCAGTATGCAAAGTTCAAGACTTCTAAAAAAAAGCAAGACTCTCTAGTAAAAAAATACTAACCACAAAGATCCACAGTGTTTAACAGTAGCAAAGGCTACACACAGAAAAGAAATAGAAGCTGTCAGCTAAGTTAGTGCTGGATCGTTCTTAAGTACTTTGCAAGGAGGGTTTACAAAAGAATATGAAGCAAAGGGTTTGTGTGTGCACGCGTGTATGTTCATTTTGAACATGAGAGAAAAAGGTCAGGTATGGGGGAAACTCAAACTTATTCTTATGATAAATTATCTTTGATTTCCTCTTAAATTCAGGTAAATTTCTCAAGTTTCCTAAATTAAGACATATTTATTGCAGAGTAAATTAAGGGAAAACAAAAGGGGAGAGGGATAATTAAGACAGCCAATTTGGAAGTGACAGAGACAGAACTAAGAAGCCAACTAAACATCTTTTGTGCTCAGACATGAGAAATGAAGCACCTATTTGAGAGGAAGTCCATGAGCTGAGAGAAAAAAATAAATCAGCTCAGCTGCAATGAGTCCACACAACAATCCCCACAGGAATCCTGGGCCTGGCGAGAATTCCATGAGGACATCACACAAATATAGTTGCTACATACTTCTTAACCTTTGTCAACCCAGAATTTTGTATCAAGTCAATATAAACAAATAGCAGTGGCAACTGCAATTTTCTTTAATCTGACTGTACAAGAAAATTTCCTACCTTGCAATATGTAGGTGAACCTCCCTTTATTCCATTGTGACAGTCGCACCTTTGCTTGTGCCATCTCTGCCTTTCTAGTACTCTTTGCCATAATCTCCTCTGTGGGAGAAATTGGAAGGAAGAGCTGTTTATCCCAGAATGGTCACTGGGCGTCTGTGGCATGATACAGCTAACATGCTTCCTGCATGAAACTGTCTGCTGAAACACACTATTTGTATGGTTTATTTCATAGTTAGAGAATATGGGTTGTTGAGCTCTAAAATAATAACTGGCAAATTGTGACTGCTGCCTGCTTGCTGAGTAGTTTATTGAAAGCATAGTTAAATTGATGTGGGCCTGGTCATGACACTTTAATTTTGGACCCATGATTTCACTGACATTTCTTTAGTCTACTGTTAGTGTGTTCAGACTAGGTTTAGCTCAATTAGTGCCTTGGACATAACATTGTGCCTAAATTTTTTTAATTTGAAATTTCAGACTTGAGAGCCAGCAAAATATTGCATGGTGTTAAATTTGGTAACTCTCCTAACATTATAAACAGTGGAAAAGCTTCCATGTTCTCTATTTTGGAAGAAAGTATAATGGCAGAGAAGTTCACCTGCCTTTTTGAAATAGTGCATCTCCCATTCCTCCATTCTGGCCTTGGACACTTCATGAGCTAATTTATTTATTCTATTTTAGCAGATTAAAAGAAAAAGTAGAGGGACAGTAAATGCCACCTGGGATCTCAGGGTAATATTATGGGCAGTTTAGCACTTCCAACTTATTGACTGTTTCCTAGTGGATCTCTACAGTACAGAATTATTGTTTATCTTGACCCATATAAATCACTATCTGTGAATAATCTGATACCATGAAAGCATTTATCAAAAAGTTCTGCTTTCTCTGCAGTTTCTAATAGTCAAGTTTGGCTCTACTTCTCTCCTGTTCAACTGACCCTCCCCAAAAGACTATAATTAAGCAATAGCTTCTGGGCTACTTTATTCGTTTAGAATGTCAGTAAAGACCTAGAAATCAATGGGCAACACCAAGGCAAAAGTCCAGTTTTCATGAATAAATTTCCCCAACCATGAAATTCAAATCAGCTCATCTGGATGCCATATAGAAAGCTGGAATGTGAAGCCTCCCAAGCAGAACTGCAGGGAGCAGTTCCAGCAGGGAAGCAATGGTCTGGCACACACAGCTTTCCACCAGGAGTGAGGAATAGCATCCTGAAGCTGGGATCAGCACTCATTACCGTAAACTCGGAGCATTTTCCTCAGATGCTACCACCCTGGGAGCCCAGATTTCCTGAAGGAAACAGTCCAGATGAATCCATATGGGACCTAATAAGCCAATCCACAGAGATTATGCACTGAGAAACAGAAAGCAGCAATGCTGGAAGTAAGCCAAAAGGTACAGTAAGGCATGATCATATCATTTAATACGGATGCCCCCGATAAAATACAAATGGGCCCATATGATGAATGGCATATGGCCAGAGCAGAAAACACATCTGCCTTCAACTTCACATTTCAGACACAGGAGACATTTGTACAAAGTGAAAAGAGCTCAAGATTAGGGGAAAAAAGTCACTGAGAAGTTGATTTTGATGGAAAGATGAAATGACTGAAATAAGAATAGGTTGTTTCTGTGGTCAAAAGATAGACAAAGGCTTGTGTAAGATTTGGAAGACTTGGTTCTCTGTCTCTAATCTCTTAAAGAGTTCCCAGCACATGGTGAGCATTCAATATACATGCGTTATACGAATTAATGACTTGCAAATACAAACATTGCTATAAAGAAAAATCACTGTTTGCCATACAGACACACACACACACACACGCACACACAAATATATTCATTGTGCCTTTCTTGAGTACAGTGATAAAATATTTAAGGAGAGCAGACTCATGTATTGTTAAAGGCTGGAAAGCTCATGTCTTTTCCTCTTGCACAAAGGAAGGGCACTTCCCCATCATGCTGCCGAGCTGTACCGTCTCAGCTGCAAGACATTCCTTGTCTGAGCACAACCCCGACAGTTGTTCTAGCATTCACAGACAGACGCTATAGATTTAAGGTCATAGATTCTCTTGGACAAATTGCAAACATGGGAAATATGCACCCCCACCTTTACCCAGAACCCTGTTCATGCTCACATTTGGATGGCTAAGAGAAATTTAATAACTTACATTTTGCTGCACATGAGGATTTGGGCTTTGTCTAAACTTTGTCTTGAATAATTTCAGCAATAGAGTCACACAGTAAATTCTGGCACATTTTTGAACAGCAACAATGTACTGTATTTACTGTATGGCTGCAAACATGCAATGTGGTATGCAGGAGATCAAAACTTATGACAAACTGCAAGAAAAGATATATGTTTCCCATATGGAAAGTCAGAAAGGAAAGGGCTATGATCATGATTCAATACTGCCATGTTTAAATAGTTGTTCCTGGAAGGATTAATTCAGATTTCCAGCCCTGGAGAGATCAAAGGGGAAATTGCAGAAACCTTACCATCTTGACAGATCATCTGCAACTAAAACGCAAAAAAGAGTAACATCTACTGAGAGATCAGGATTGTGAGTGCTCCGCTTACTTACAGGTCTACTTGATGTTATTTATTTTAATAATGTTTGAATAGTTTCACAACATACACACAATTCATAGAGATTTGGGGCATGGAAACAGAATCTATTTTGCAACTGTCCTGCTTTTTCTGGGTAGTATTAAAAACAGACAAAGAAGTAAGTGTAAGGAGATGTAAAATGGATGACTAGAAAATAAGTGTGCCATCATATGGGTGGATTTCCATGTCACTAGATCATCTTCTGCAGCTAAGTAGTAATTTAGACTCCTTCATGATTAATGTTGTTTGAGGCTATGCTGCAAGCAAAACCAAAATGAGCCATCAAATGTAGTATTTCCTCAATATTTACACAAACCAGTTTTGAAGAGTTAGACATTCAATTGATTAATTTCCTGAGACAATATGGAATTAAAGTTGCTAGGAGAAGTCATGCACTTCAGAATATCTGAAGTTCTCACAGTAGAAGAATGTCACATGGCCCCTCTCCTGATTCTTTACCACTCACTCCTGTGCCACACCGAGCAGAGCAGCTTGGACCCAAATTGAGCTCAAGTTACTCTCACTGTTGAGAAGTAATAATCCCTTAAATGCAAACCCTATGCTTACCTTACCCTATCTGGTTTACTTTCCTCTCGACTAGATTCCAGGCCACTGAAATACTTTTATTTTTATCACTTCTCTGATTCTAACTTTGCTATCTCCTGTCCTTATTGTTTATACTAATGTACATTTCCTGCAAAATCCTGCCTTTGATCTTCCCTCCTGGTCTTTGTATTTGATCCTGCAGGTTCCTTCTGTTACAAATTCTAAATTAATAATCACATATATCAAATCCTACTTTCTAGGGTCAACAACTCATCTCCCCGTGAATGTTCTGTCAGCACCTCAATTTTTTAAATTTATTTTTTGTTTTTTATTTTTTATATTTTGGTACCAGTGATCGAACTCACAACCTCACGCCTGCCAGGCAGGTGCTTAGGCCACTGAGCTAAATCCCCAGCTGCACCTCAATTTTGACATGCCCACAATTAACCATCTGCTTTCTTCCTGTTATTCTCCTATTTGTTATCAAAATGTCCTTAGACAGAAGCTTCTGTCCCAGTGAGACAGACATAAAGACATTCCCAGAACGTAGTTCTGGATAACAAATCTACCACAAATCTTGTAAGAATGTAATGAAATAGATTGTGTTTTTATTCTTTTACTCATAAAAATAATCCAGTTAAGAACTATATAATAATAGTTTCTTTCTACCACAATCTAAGAACTGTCTTTCGTCTCTCACGAACAGCTTCAGTAAGGTTTGTCAGACTGCAATTTCATCCTTGAGCTTACAAATAGAGACGCATCAAAAGCATTTGCATCACCGTCATATAAAACGTAGCAAAAGTATTATTGAAGCAGATTTCTAGTCAAGTTATATCAAATCATATGTCTGTCAATGTTTTCCAACACTTCTTGAATAAAGTTCAAGAAAAACAAGGAAGACTAATTCCAATACAAAATGGAATTGGGTCACTTGAGAGGAAGGGTGATGAAGGAATAAAAACTATAATATATAGGAAATATTTTTCATGAATAATCTGAAGCACTTTGGATATGTTAAAGTACTATTAATTTACATAAAATACCATACTATGTTAGCACAGATCATTACCCTCTTAGACAACTACTTACCTCCCCATTATTATCTATGTGTGTAGAAAAGGAATATGCCTCCCAAGAGCGCATTGTGGGACATAATCGAGTGTATGGTTGTGAACATGGGACTGGGAATAAAAGTAAGAGGCCTGTGGCATGTAAGTCTTTGAGTAACCTCTGAAATGCTGAGCAAATTTTGCACTGACCCAAGTCAGGTGCGTGCCTGTCATGGTACACTTCTAAATGCTGTTAAGTTTCTTTCTGTGTCAGCAACTAGTTGAGATGGCTACAAGCAAAGTAACAGTTGAGAGAATAGTGTTAGCAGTGATTCTCTACCCACACTCATCTGACTTGCTCCTGAAGAAAGTCTTTATGCCACATAACTGTAGAACAATAAAATTACTCTTTCTTTCTGAAATGTTCTTTCACACCTAACAATAAATTTCACAGATAATCTTTCAAATCCTTATAAATGTCCATCTCTCATAAAGTCCTTTTAAGTCAATATAAAAAGTTTGATCCTCTGATTTTTATAGCAACTTGTTTGAACTTCAGTTATAATTTATATTATAGAAAGTATCCAGTGTATCATAAACATAATACATTACTTTCTAATGCATCCTACATTCTTGATGGCTACAATAGAACATGCAAGATTTTTGAAGAGGGAAGGAAGGAGCATGGAAGCAAAAATTTTGCATTTGACCACCATTCCTGGCGTATCTGACTTTTGTTAAGGATTTGAATGAAGTCATAACCTTTTTGAGCTCCATTTTCACCATCTGAAAAATATCAATACTACTGTTTCCCCAAACAAGAAGCAATGAGAACTTTACTGATCAGCCTGAAAGTGCTTTGCAAGTGGTACTGTGCTCTTCAACTATTACTTGCTATGCACATAGCACTCTATACTAACAGAACCTTTAATATATGAAACACACAATAAATGCTCATGGAGTCAAACTGAATATCACCCTTTTGAGGTGAAATAAGACATGCTTATGAAAACAAAATTTAGAAAGGATTCTGTACCTATATGGATTGTTTTTACAGAGAAATGAAACCCCAAATGAATACCAACTAATAGGAAACTGTATGGGTGGTAGTTCAGTATCTGCAGTGTTCTGATTTAAAGTAAAGTAGATCTTCATCATTTTTATTCGAAGTTATCAAGAAAATAGAATAGTCAGGCTTGATGGTATTGCCTTAGGATCAAGAACACAGAAAGAACACATTTATAAAAGAGAAACAAATAGAAAACGAATGAGGAAAATGGCAATTAGTCACTCGGGAGCGGGACAGGGAACATGCATCTTCAGCCTAATGAAAACGCGATCGCACTTCTCTGCTTTCACATTAGTGAAATAAGTGAACATTCAAAATAATGAGGAATCATTTTGCTACAGAGAAATGCTTATCTTGATATGAAGCTGAACTGTTTCCTGGAATGCAATCAGACCTATTTACACCTTAGATCTGAGGAGATGAGTTTAGCTTGAACGCCATGCACTACACAATTCATCTCCATGGAACTCACAGAGTGAAGATACTCCTGTCACTACTGTACAATCAGGAAACCTGAAAAACAGAGAAGATTCCTGCTGATACCTAAAGAGGATTGTTTTAGGAGTGCCCAATTATGCTGTCTTTGTGCATAGGAGACGGAAGGGCATTGGACAGAAGATAAGATCCATACTCTGTATGGGAACTACAGTGACTGTCAATAACATGCACCCCTTGGATCTTACAAGGTAATATCCAGGCTGCATATATCAGCACTTTCATGAAGGAGTCAACCACAGCTGCCTAGAGGAGACCCATGAGCCATAGATGTCTCCTTAAAAAGAAGTGCTCAGGAAGACAGCCAGAGAAGGTGGAAAAGTAGTGCAGTCCCAATAGCAATGGTAACAGTCAAAATTCACTGTGAGTTTCTGGCAATCAGCTTTGATGTCTGTTTCCTTCCTGATTACTCACATCAACACTGAGACAGATGGTCTACTATTTTGATTTTTTTAAGCTCCCAATACAGAGGCAGCTACTGTGTTATGTGTTAGCTTTTTGTCACTTTAAGTTTGAAGAGATGAGTTTGGTTTAGACGCTATATACCACATGTCTCATCTTTATGAAATTCATCTTGGGTATGGAAAGTAGTAATGCAGCTATGAACAACTTTTTGTAAACTTCTTCTAGCTAATATGCTTGTTTCCACAATAAATAATCAGATTAAATGTATTGGCTCTGTGTGTGTATGTGTGTGTGTGTGTGTGTGTGTGTATACATATATATGAAAGACACTTCCAAATTGACTTTTAGCAAATACAGATTTATATATCCATGAACAGTAAATAAGATATTCAACTTCCCATATTTTTGCTAATACCTGATATTATGATATGAGAGGATATTAGGTCTTTATCTCTGTAGTCAATCAGAATTGAAAGAAATGCAGAAATAAAATTGATGTAATTCCTGAACAGATATTCCAGAGTTCTCACATTCTACATGGAGAAGTTCTTTACATGAATTCATCATTAATGAGGAGTGCTAAAGACTATGACCAAAATAGAAAATATAATGTAGAAACTCAGGTCTCATAGTGTGATCTTTTGCTTTTTATTGTGGGAAGATAAAGGACAGGGAGAAAGTCACTGAAAGAGGGAGGGAAAGGATGACCAAGAAGGGAGAAAGGTGACATCCCAAGGGTATGTGGTTATGTAGTGGATGTTTTGGGAGGTGAGTGCAAGGTCCCCTACAGAAGCTCCCAGTGTAGGGAGAGGTGAAGTGATGAATATTTGTGTTCAGATATGTATGCGTGAGGTTTTGTGGGTACACGAGAAGGGATACCTGATGACATGAGAGAAGGATCAGCTGAGAGAGCTGCCAAGATTGCTAATGCAGCTACCATGCTGGTGTTGGGCATTTCAAAGGAAATCTGGATCCAGCTTAAAAAACAGGCTGTTCTCATAACCCATGTGACGGAACAGTCTTCTAACTCAGACAACTTCTTAATGAGCTCCTTCGGGACAAGGATGCCTTTCAACACGGGCTTGCCTCCTGACAGGTTCTGTGCATTCAAAAGTCTTTGATGGATAAGGTTTTTAATATTTTTAAAACATTGAAAAGGGAAAATGGCTCCTAGATATAAGTACTAAATGACAAAGAGGCAAATAAGAATACGTAGTTTGAAAATCCTTTCTTTCCTGTCCCTTTCCTTTTCTTTCCTTTTTAAATTTTTGATTCATTGCATGCTCAGTTGATACTCGGAGCATGTAAAGAATGGAATGTGTGTAACTTCTGTGGAATGTTACATATAGGAGTAGTCTGAAAAAACTTCAGCTATGAAGATATGACAAGAGAACAGCAGGATGGAATTGCATATGCTCATGTACACTCACATTTATATAAAACATCTGCTTAGCACTGAAGTCTCTGGGCATGTTTGCATAATTAAAAACAAGCATATGATCAGCATGCTGGAACTACAGGAATAACTAGATATTGTCCTCTCATCCTCTGCACTTTCTGTGAAATAATGTTCTTTGTGAACTCTATCAGAATACAAACTGAGCAAATTACTGAGACGTGTTCAGTGGCCTAATGGTCATTTTTTTTAACCAATACAGTTACAATATTTTACAGTATGATAGTTACAAATACCTTTCCAAAAGTAGAATTACCTTCTAGTGATCTCTAAATTCCACAGGTCTCTGAGACAAATAAGTGTCTTCTTTGGTTGGTAGAACAAAACAATACTTTGCAGTTACCACCAGAAGCACTCACATAGCATTGTTGTTCAGGTGCTGTTGTGTCATGAGGTATCCATGGCAGGGGGGTTCCAAAAGCCACCTCCTGCCTCAAACCACTGGGCTCCTGCCATCTCTCTCTCTGTCTTTCTACCTCTCTCCCTCTCTCTCTCTCTCTCTCGGGGCTACAGATTTCTAATCTGGCAGTTCTCTTTCCTAGCTCCACTGTATTTGATACAGCTGATTTCTACGATTTCTATTTTCTACTTTATCTATCTTTCTGAAACTCACTTAGAGCTCCCCATCATGTTTAAAGTTTTCAAAGTGTTCATTCATTTCTTGGCTATATTCAAGTGCAGGTTCTGCTGATATTAATGAATCACTGATGGAAGTGAAGCAAGAAACACAAAATATTTCCCTATCCATTCCCATTTTCCTACTCCTATGAGAGAAGACCCTCGCAAGGTGAACACAGTTCATGCATCACTTGAGTTGTCTGAAGTGATCAGGACTCATTTATCCCCTGCATGGATACAAGACTAACTTTGTGTTCACGTCTTTGTGGACACAAACCAGAAAACATACTTTTACAGAAAAAAAAAATAGATCATATAATTTCTATTTCCTCTAATGTTTGTAAAACAGAATCTGGAACCTATTTGAGTCAGAATGCAAGAATCTATAGATGAAAACAAACTCTGTTACTCTATTGAATCTTTATGAAGTTCTAGCTACGTAAGTTTACATGCAAAGGGTTAAAACTGTTCACCCTTAATGGATATAGGCTCTTCATTTTTAGTTGAACACATTGTACGGGACAGATGATTTGGTGCCTAGAATAAGGGTTTTCCCAGGGGAGCCCTGTGGCTTGTGTGCGTTTAAGCCTGTGGACCTTCAGTTTTCACTTGTCCTGATGGGTCTCTCTATAGAAAGTCATACACACTGAGAAGCCCTAACCTCATACATTCACAGCGCATTAAGCTTTTTGACATAAAACTGGACTGAGAAGGGATTCTAAATCCAAAATACAAGTAAAGGTAAAAAGGACACTTATTTTTCACAATTGTTCTTTAAGCAATAATTGTGATTACTGTAGGGGCAGGGGTTGGTAGACAAAAAGAAAAACAGAATAAGGGCCTCATTAGGTTTTCTAGCTAATCTTGTTTAGAAGGAGTTAAAAATAAACTTTACTAGAAAAATTCTCCTGGAAAGCAGGTCAAGGATTGATGTAGAGAATAAGAGAAAAATCAGATAAAGAAAGGCACCAAGTGACCTTGGGACTTGCACCAAGAAGCCAAAAAAGTGCTGACAGGCAGAATACAGAGAGAAAGTCAAGCACACAAGCAGTAAGTCACCCACACTTCCAGTAGAAAGCAGGAAAAGCAAAGAGGGAGGGCTAACTTTAAGACAGTAAGTACTCACACTTAATACATATATATACACACACACACACACACACACACACTAGGGTCATTATGGAGTACAATAAATAACTCAACGTCTGCTTACTAAGCTAACCATGAATAAGGTGCTCCCTGCCAACCAGTCACCCACCCCAAGCATAAGGCCTTAAAAGAATAGCTCAAGGACAAGTAAACAGGCAGAAGGAAGCTGCACATAAGGCACCAGAAAAAATGATGATAGACAGAGGTGCCCGGAAGCCAAGTCAGTTACAGCAACTTCTTCAGGGGTAAGGGTCACTCATCCCCCACTACGAAAGCATCTGGGATCAACAGGTTGATGGGTCCCCCATCTTTCCGGTGCCCCCTACTTTGATTGTTTCTTATCAGGGCAGTTATCTGTCTTTTCCTTTCCTCCCCATTCCTTTTCCTCTTTACAAATAAAGAGTCT
The DNA here is from genome assembly GCA_004363535.1 of Dasyprocta punctata. Lineage (NCBI taxonomy): Eukaryota > Metazoa > Chordata > Mammalia > Rodentia > Dasyproctidae > Dasyprocta > Dasyprocta punctata. The sequence continues at coordinate 19,549 of RJWM01015493.1, forward strand.
TCCTTTTGTTAAACTTTGGCCCTCTACATTCTCATTGGGGTCTGAGTTTATGATCCGGGTGGGCAGCTTGGACAGCAGAGCAGCCGTGCTCATCCCCCAGATGTGACATCTTTGGTTCCCGGACTGGGAGCCACCCCTGACATTTACCATTCACTCCAGATAGCTTTGTTTTCTACACCACGTTGCGAATTGCAAGATATTCAGGGGCAGAGTTCAAATTTACAGCTTTACGAAGTGTTACCCTGACGTTCAGCTTCAGTTCAGCACTGACCCCATTCTCTATGCTTTCTTCTTTGTGTTCATGCATCTGTCTACTCTAGGTTACATTTTAAGCTCCTGTTAAAAGCTCAACAATATTTTTTCACCTTCATGCATCTTCCAATTCAGCCCCTGACAAAATGTTTTACAATCTGCACTAATTCTATAAATACTTGATGAAAGGAGAAATAGAGTATACTATGTCACAAAGTGTGCTGTGTAACATGCTAACAAAGGGTAAAGAAATTAATCTCATCTTTAAAATGATTCTAAAGTATATAAAAACTCACAGAACTAATTTATCATATCTGAAACTTCATTAGTATTGTATGCAAGTTAACAATTCAGATAAATATCCCGAGAGCAAATATTAGAAATGTTGAGTGTTAAGATAGGTTTTATGCAAATATGCCAAAATTTGTTCTACTGATGTATTTGAAAAACAGTGGAATGAGGCGAATCAAGTGTCCATCAGTGACCAGTTATTTATTATCTGAGAGTTGTAGTAGAGAAAGACCGAAATGCAGAGATTAATTTCAGGACATGTAGTAGGACACAGGATGCTTAATTAAACTTGAGAAATTGGGTCTGTAATTACTCTAACTCTTGACGTTTCAAAGAAGCAGTTTATTGGACAAAACCGGGTAAAATGTGGCCAGTGCCGGTCAGATCAAACACAAGCACTAAACCCCAATGATTTTACAGTGTGGAGGTACATTTTGAGGGCCTGCTTTTGGCATCGTGCTGTTCTTTTTTCCGCTGCTTTGCAACTTCTCTGTGATTACCGTTCACATGCACGGTGGAGTTGTCTTCCGATTTGCCACCCAGCACAGTACGATCTGTCTTTTTATTACATAAACCAGGATATGAGGGTTAACTTGATTTTGAGTTCTGCAGAGTCAGGTCTCCACGTGCATTTGTTTCCTGGGCCGTCATTCGGACGAGAGTCAGTGTCTTTCCAGAATATATGAATGTAGATTTATTTCACTTTTTCACCTGCAGAAATTGGAGTCTTCGATCAAACTTTTCTCTTGATAGAGAACACATTTCTCATAATGAGTTTATGCTCTAACATGTCACTCAGGATGGCACCTTTCAGTTAAGGACTTTGTTACAGCTTTGCTTCATCAACAAACACAGATTTATATTGCTTACCTAGGCTCTAAGGCAGTAAGTTTGTTCTAACCAAGGATTATGGTAAATATTTTCTGACATACACACAGTCAGGCCTCCATAGCTAGGATTTTTGAATCCATGTGATTGAACAACCACAAATCAGAAATATTTGGAAAAATGCCTCTCCTGACGCACAGACTTTGCTTCTCAGCATTTCCTAGAGAGTACAGTAAAATGACAATTTGTGTGGTGTCTACATTATATTGGAAAATGTAAGTGATCCAGAATTATTTAAAGTATGCACGAGGATATACATAGGTTACATGCAAATGCTGCACTTTTAATATTCATGCATGCTCACGTTTTGGTGTCTGTGAAGTCCTAGAGTGAATCCCCACAAATAAAAAATTTCATATATATAAAACCTGTATTTACAGAGGTATATATATTATTAAAAATCCATGTAAACTCCATTTTATCATAACTAAGCACATGTGTTCCATGAGGTACAGTCTCACTAACCTGCAGTCCTAGTTAATCCAAATATTCAGAGTCTCTTTATTTCCTTTTTGTCATTTTTTAGGAAATAAAACATTTTTAATTACACTATGTATGTTTGTCTTAGATTCTTATTTTTTTCTCTGACTTTAACTTTCGTAACATCAGCCTATGGGGATCTGTTAGTATAACTGATTATAAAAAAGTTACTTTTACTGTGCTTGAATTCTATTTAATGAGTAAACAATTTTATTTCATTTCTTGCCTAAAATGACATGAGTTAGAGCACTCTAATATGAAAAGCAGTTGCTCCAGTAGTGCCTGAAACTAGCCACTCAGGAGTGGCACCTGGAGATCTCAATGGGACATCAATTCAGTCGAAATTATTATGTCCCACAGGTCTGCCTGTAATATCCTAATTTTTCTTTCATGATACAGTAGGATATGGTGGAAGTATGTTCACAATCAAATTTACTCTCCTAAGCAGACGATGCAGCAATATCTTATTTACCGAGGTCAGCTGGCACTATCTAAGCAAAATGCCTTATTAGATGAAATGTTCCTTATTACTCAATGAATTGATACAAATCTGTTTATCTGAATCTATGGCTGGTGGTGTGAATGCTTCTCTGGGTTCATGGCTTACCCTCTAAAATAGAAAGACATATTGATAAAGGATGAAAAGAAGAGAGAGGGAAGAATAATCAGTATAATTCTTAAGGACTAGCAGGGTGCACTTTTGAGCAGTCTGACAAAGCAATTAACTAGAGACCCTGAAACCCAAGAGGACCACTAAGCAAGCACCATTGTACTTTTTGGAAATATTTGCTTGAGTCTCTAATTTACCAGTTCCTTTTTTAAAGTGTGTAAACCAGTAACTCCTGACTCCCCAGCCATATATTATGCATTTAATTGTATTCATTGTCTACTTAAATTTGACAGGCAAAGCATAGCTGCAACAAAAATATTTGTTTGCTCAGTCTACAGTGAACCAACTATTACATTAGGCATAATCATATATTACTAAATCTACCAAAAAATGAATAAACTGTTATCACCCATATTTTCCAAGGCAGACAACTGAGATTCAAGAACTCTATGTAACTTTGTTCAAGGTTACAGAACTGTGGGGTAGAGGAGCTGAGATATTAGCATAGATGTGTGTGGCACCAAAGTCTCTGTTATAAACACTGTGTCTTGGTTGGACCAAATAAAATTGCTATTTTCATTTGTCATATGCAATAGAATATAGACACTTTTATACAACACGATAAATTTGGAGTTTTGGAGTTTAAATGATGGACAAGACACACTATTCCATGTGTCTGCATAGCTACCTATGTAAGACTCTGAGATCAAAGGACCCCAAGACCTAATGTACCTCTGGAAGATTTTATGAATGCGTATTATAATGACATGTATATCTCTGACAGGAAGTAGGTCAGCACTTCTAGACTTTTACATACCTATATTCACTGAGCGTTCTCATTACAGGATACACATTCTCATTAAGTAGGCCTGGGAAAGGGCCTGATTTTGCACTTCTAACAAACTCTGAGTGATGCCAATGTTGCTGGTCTGGAAACTATGATTTCAATAGCAAGAGATTAAGCAACTTTTCTTAACAGTAATCACTCATTTTTTAATACCTGTCCATGACAGTCAGCAGTTGTCTTTAAGCTACAAAGTTGCTAAGAATAGTTTGTTCTATGCCTTGACTTCCAAAACAGAAAATTAGGAACAAGGAGCAAGAAGTTAGGAACTAGAATTTGTACAAGACTTACTCCAGACATAGTGCTTCAGCCCTTTTCTTAGGAGAAATTTTCTCCATGTCTACCAAAGAAGGAAACATTTAGAAAAATTTTCTTATCATCCTCCATAGGTACCACCATTGAATAGGTTGTGTGAGTGATAAGCAGTAATTAAAAAAACATTAATTTCTAGAAATTCTAGTTTTAGTCAAAGTTGGAAGATAAATTAGTAAGTTAGAAATCTTACAAAGCTATGCTGCTAATTCAGCAATGAAGACACTATGAAATTTACACAAATTACAATTACTTTACAAAAAACTATAGATAATTATTTGTCTAATCTTTTACTGAATAGCAAGTATTAAAATCTCGTGGCTTAAAATAATATTTAATATTGCTGAGAATTCATTATGATATCTATGCTGGGTCAGTCATGACTGAGTGAGTGAACGGCCTCTCATACAGGTTGTACCTCAGCTGAGGCTGTTCTGTCATCCCAGTTGTGAGGACCTGACTCTGTGTAGTTCCTCATCTCTAGGAGGACAGGCTGGGAGTTGCATATGGCAGTTCCAGGATTGCCAGCAATAAACAAAGGCAAGCCACAGCATGAAAGCTTATTTTATCATCTTGTATTAAGTTAGCTTATTTTCCAATGTCAAAACAAATTATAAGGTCATGCTAAAATTCAAACAGTGAACTTCACAATTTGCTGGTATCGATTGTGACATACTGTGGGGTTCTTTTCCATTTAGAAAACTTTGTTCCCCTTCTACAGTTAGCTCTAGTCAACTCACAGCTAAAATGTACTTATCCCATATCCAAGGAGCCCGAGGTCATGTCCAGTGCTGTCATCAAGTCTTCATGTAGATGAGGTCTTGTCAACTAAAAATGCAAATTGCTTGCTATTCATGTAGTTTACAAACAATGTTGAAACATGGACCGAATAACTACTTCTTCCCCAATCCCCAGAAAAAGACCTCAGTGGAAAATGGATATCCTGAAAATGAGAGACCAAAAACACCAACCCTACTCAGCCTAAACTTGCTTACCTGCCATCACTCTTCTCTCACTCAGTGACTGCTCTGTAAGGCAGGTAAAGGAAGGTTAGGCTTCCATTTTTTCATTTCTAGCTTTCAAGGCTTTTTTTTTTTTCAGCTCAGTCTTACTTTCTGGGAAATACAGTAAGTACTCCCAGGGGCAAAGGAAAGAAGAATAAGGCAGTCACTAATCTAGCCAGAGTCAGATTAACATGTCCTGGGAACAGAAAGCGATTCCTAGTTAGCACTCAATTCTGGCCCTCCTGGAGGCTCCCCAGTGTTGCCATGTTGTGCTGCTTCTCATTCTGTCACTGAGTTGTTACTCTGCCCACTAAGATATTTCCCTTCTTTTATAATAAATGATCCATGTTTTGTGCTAAGTAATTTTTTCACCCTGCTTTTACCAGTAGACAGTGTAAGGTCTCATAGTCTATGTTCATTTTAAATTATGTCAATTTTAGTATAAGTTTGGTTTCCAATTCATCTGATTCAAATCTACCCCCTGTTCTGAAGCCACAATTTCAGTTCTTTATAAAACAAATCTCTTTCAACTCTGGTCCATGTGCCAGTCTGTCACAGCATCATACTTAGGTTCCTAGACTTCAATGTGACTGCGTCTTTTAGGGGAGTGCAACTGTAGAACTTAAAGTTACATCTGTGATTTCATCTTTGCTAAATATTGAAACTTTTTGTAGGCTGGGAAGACCATTTCATTTTCCATTCATACAAGTCCTGTTAACTAGCTAAATTGTGCTGACGAACTGAATATTTTCTTCTTTAGCTCTTTGGTAACTTATTTTATTTTATCATACATAATAACAAATATCCCAGATACTTTGAACATTTTGTCTATATGTTTTTCTTAGCCAAACTCCAGAAGTTGATTAGGTATGTTTTTTATCATCCAAGTTATCACAAGCAACATTTTGCCACTTGTTTTGTTGACATATAAACAATAAATTGCCATTACGTCAATCTGCTATAGAAATTTCCATGTTATTGTCTTTTTTTAAATTTTATTTTAAAGATAGTCAAATCCAACAAAACGTAACAGAACAGTCAATCAAAACAAAGCAGTAGAACTGGTACAGAACTTCAAAGCAGGATACTAGGAAAACAATAACTACTATAGTATATCTTGTTATCTTCACAATAGTTGACCATTCCATCAGGTGCAGTAAAATCAAACCAAAAACAAAACAGAACAAAACCAAGCAAAACAGAATATCGAATAAAGCAAAACAATTAGTCAGAATAAAGCAAAACAGTGAGAGTATTATTGGGCCTTAAAGGCAAGACAGAACGAAATCCCCTATGTTTGTTACATTGCTTACTGTCATCCTCCCAAGAGATGCTCAGACAGCCAGCCTCAGGCCTCCAAAAACAGCTAAACAATACAAGCACTTAGCTGCTTTATGTACCTTACTTGCTATCAACTTAGCCTGTCCTCTGAACCAGCAGGTTGCTTGGTGGGGAGAGGTTGTTGATTCTCAGTCCACACTCCGGTAGGCTCACGGGAGGCACAGATCTTTCTCTTCCTGGAGTGTGCACCACTCACGCCACCAGGAAGGCAGGCTAGTTGTCTTCTGGTTGGATCCTCCCTGACCCAACATGGCAGGTTCTCAGGAGGCTCAGATCTTTCTCTCCATGTTATTTTCAATAAGAGTCTTCTACCCATTTTTCTGCCTTTATTAAAATTTTGTTCACAAATTTTCTAGTCTCTTCCTTCTCCCTAGTTTAAATACATTACTAAATCTTTAAGACTTTTTTTTCAATAGCACCCTGCTCCTAGGTATCAATTTATATCTAAACCTTTACTGCATAACAAATTGCACCAACATGTAGAAGATACAGCCACTCATATTTATTCTTTTTTAAAACTCATACAGGTTTTTGTTAGCTCTGTGGCTCAGGTTCTCAACTGTGAAGCTGACCCGTGGCTGTTGGCGAGCCCTTTCCATGTGACTTCTCATCCCCAGGAGGCTGTCAAGGTCTCTTCCTGTGATGGTCTCAGGGTCCCCAGTAGCAAGCAAGGTGAAGCTCCAGGCTAAAGTGTCTCCTAACATGTTGCTCGCATGACGTTTGCTAAAGTCCCCTTAGTAACTTAAGGTCATGGGGCCAAGGAGAGATTTAAAGGGTGGAGAAATAGGTACTGTGTCTTGACGAACGTGACTTTTTTCCCAATCTACTACCCTGATCCACGAATTAACCTAATATTAGTGTATTGGGAACCATTTTAACAAGTAAATAACTAATCTTAATATGGAATATAATCACAAAGTAGGTATTTCATGAAATACACCCATTCATACATAACTGTATATATATAAAGTACAAGTGTATGTCTATTCTTAACTCAGTTATCTTTTCTGAATAAAAGGAATGAGATCCCTAATCTTACATAAACGCTGTTCATTTTCTTCATTCTATTTTACAGCTACAAAAATGGAGTTTATGAATTCATTTTATTTGGCTAAAGACATTTTTAAGATGAAAATTTAGTTAAAATCATGCTACTTATTTATATGCATAATTTAACATTTATATTTTTATATATTTTACAGTTTAAAATCTTGATTTCTTATACATAGTCATGAAAATTCTTCATTTTAAAGTGTTATTTTAGGTATATAATTTCTACAATTAGTAAAATCCTTTCTACAAATAATTTATGTTAGGCAACATGTTTAAAAATCTAGAATTAGAACTGGCATAGTGGTACATGCCTGTAATCCCAGTACTCAGGAGGCCGAGGCAAGAGGATTGCCATAAGTTCAAGACCAGTCTAGGCTACAGAGTGAGCTCAAGGCCAGTCTGATACTGCATAGTGAATTTCTGTCTCAAAAAGACCAAATATATATATATATATATATATATATATATATATATATATATATACACTTTTTAGTGCTCTGATTTAAATAATACATGTAAATTTTTGCAAGTAAAACAAATACCTTTACATACTTGTGATTTTTGTTTCCATTTAAGAGATCTGACCAGTTGTTTCAATACTGGAAATCTAGTTCATCTTACAAAGTACAGTTCACATATAATCACAAAGCTTATCCTTTACTCTGCTAGCATCTGGACTACTTGAAAATAGAGCTATTTTGACAGCATAATTACCAAGTAGTATTATATATATAATTTTTTTGTTCATGACAACTCTCAAAGCACAAATTTCTAATAATACTTCAAGTAATTCAGAGCTTATTTAGTAACTGTTATGATCTTCTGGTTTTTTATTTCTTCATTTGTTTTTCTGAGGCTCAGTCTCAGTGTGTAGTTCAGGCCGCCAATGAACTCACTGTGTACCCTGGGCTGGCCTTGAGCTCCTGCTTGTCCTCTGAGTGCTGGGATGGTTGGTGTGCACCATTAGCCTCAGATTTTTCTTTTTTGTTTGTTTTTGCTTTGTTTCGTATTTTGCTTTGTTTTTTACAGATTTTAAAAGTATTAAAAGTCAGATAATAAAAACAGGGACATGAACATGGTGTCTTTGGACTCTCCACCCTAGACTCAAGACCTCCTCTAGCACACGTTGCTCTTGTTTCACCAAATAATTTATTTAGCAAATGGTCTTTGAACACCAAGATCATATTGAACACACAACAAGAATAAAATCATGAAGGAGTCAAGCATGACCTTATCCTGCAGGCCTTTAGGGATAAGGAGGTGGCACAGGCAAGGAAAGGGAAGTCACAGCTCCAGGGATATGACCAGATGCACAGGAGGATGAATCCTGTATAGCACAGCACAGCAATAGCAGGCCAGTAGGACCAAACTGATAAAAGACCTCCTTGAAACTCAGCTACTATGCTGAAATCTACAGAGTGGATCAAAATTCACCAGTGTGGGACTCAGAGTACAGTAAGGGGGTGTTACTTAGGCAGAGGAACACTGTGGGCAAATGACAGAGAACAGCGCTTCTAAATGCCTCTCTGTTCTGCTTCTGGGCCAGTTTCTGAAAAGGTTGCTTATCTCTGTCCGAAATTTCTATTCGCCCCAATTATTCCAATTTTTCAATTTGTTTAGCTCAAACCACCTATAGTTCTATTTCTTCCTGCTCATCACCTCTACAGCCTAGGAAGACAACAATTAGGTCACCCTCCTCAATTCCATGCTTTTACAGAAAACACTGTGCTTTATCTTTCTAACGTGCATCATAATTGTACCCCATAAATTAAAAAATTATGCTGTTACTCACATAGATTCAATACTCCAGGCTGGTCCCAAATTCTGATGCTCAAACGATCTTCTTGCTTCAGCCTCTCAAACACAATGCCTCCTACTGAATGTGTCTATTTTTAATAACTCCTGCTTATCCAAAGAATTTCACAAAGTGAATAATCCATAACTCATTTGAAATACAAAGGAAACAAATAATACAGTTTCTCATGTTCATTAACCTAATAGTGTTATTTCTCCTCATCCCTGGGAGCACTGAGAAACTCATATAAATCTAGACTTCAATTTAATTAAAGCTAATGTTTATAAGAAGGCTCTGAATAAACAATAACACCTGAGAAAATTGGAAAATAGTATCAAAGTTGACAATTCACAGACTCTAAGCCAAAAAGGAAACTGAATGAAAGGAATTGACAAAAGCAGATAAACTACAGTGTTGATGGGACTAAACACTTTAAAAGCTCTTGGAAAGGACACTTCCAAAAAGAAGTACAAATGGCCAATAATCATGTAAAACTAGAGCCAATTATCTTCTACCGTCAGGGATATACAAATTAAAAGAACACTGAGATTCTGTTCCATCCCGGATAGAATATCTATCATCAAGAATATGAAAAAAAAAAAAGAATGCTCAATTCTGGCAAGGATGTGGGGGATAAATTGAACCTTTCTACACTTTTGGTGGAAATGTGAATTAGTCCAACCACTCTGGAGATCAGTATGGATGGAGGTTCTTAAAAAAAAAAAAAAAAAGCAACATAAAATAGCACTACTGTGTGATCCTGCCACATCAGCCCCTAATATATTCCTAAAGGATTTAAAGTCACCATACTATAGGGAGAGCTGCATGCCCGTGTTTACCGTGGCACCATTCACAATGCTAACATATGCTCCCATCAACTGATGAATGGACAAAGAAAACATGATACACACATAATATCTGCCTCAAATACTGATATTTACTTTGGTCTTTGAAGTTCTATTATGCACTTTTTTCAGATATGATGTAATCTAAAATTTACATTTAAGAGTGGAATACTGATGACTGGATCTCACTGGATTTCACTATTTGATTGTTCTGCCTGAGCTCTCTTGTGTAGGGATAGGAAACCTGATTTACTGGCTTTCCCGTTGCCAGGTTCAGTTCACCAGGCAGAGATACTCCAATCTGCAAAGACCGCAGGAGCTGGAATGCGAATATCCACTTCAGCTCCTCTCGCAGTGCAGAGTAACTACCCACAACCATGCCTCATTTCTTCTAAGCAAGAGACTCTGTTTTTTCTCCTCGGGGAACAAGTTTCCAGATTTCTGCAAAGAAGAGTGAGGGTGGTTTCTAAACCGAAGAACCTGCGAATAGGTGGGCCAGAGATGAACAAAGCCTTCAGAGATCATCTTGGTTACAACTCAACACTCAGCCTCACAACCGTGCCAGAGGCCACACTGATACCAGACTGCTTAGTGATACAGGCAGGAAACACAGGTGGGTAGGAGGGCAAGATCAGGCACTACTTTAGAGTCTTGGCAGCAGTTCATAAGCCACGCACAGTCATAGCTGTCCTCATTCCGTACCATGCCTGGAGGGTGAGGACTGAGCCTGCACCTGGAGGGGCAGGGCTCATTGTGACACGAAAGTCTCATGCCCGATACTAGGTGATACCTCTTATGAGAACTCTATAACGTGGCTTCCAGAATAGTGCACCAAATGCCGCAGCCACTAATCACATTCAGGGCAGTTTAAAAAGGGGTCATTAGTGTTATGAGCAATGCTGCCTAAAAACACAGTTAACACATTATTTTTTACCAAGTAAGATGAAACAGAGAGATAAACCTCATGCCCAGGAATGTATTTTATTAAACTTTCCCCCCACACACACACACACAATCTTACTGCGCTCTCTCTCTCTCTCTCTCTCTCTTTCTCTCTCTCTGCCTCCTCTCTTCTCTTGTCTCTCTCTCTCCAGAAGGAAAAAATTCTGTGAGTAGAAACACTGAGAAGGAGGCAAGTTAATGTGATATGAAGATAAGACTATTTTATTTAATTATTCTTAGGGAATCAGAGGTAAGAATACTGTGAGAGAGGACTCTAAATGAGATATGGGAGGTAGTAAGTGTAAACTGGCCATTTTGAAATGACAACCTTAACTCCTCCAAAATTATCAGTTATGGTCAGGATATTATGTTTAGTATGAAAATTTTATTTCTGCATTCTAGAAAGTCTCCCAAAAATGTGGATGAAGATTGTACAGAAATACATGTAGAGAATAGTAAGACTTATGAAAGCAAAATATTGGAAAATTGAACACTGAATAATCTGATGTTACTTAAGAAATATTGGTGAAAAGAAATATTAGTCATGTTAATGAAAATATTAGATGTTTTCATGGATTTAAAAACCAAACATAAAATTTATTTACAATATTACATCAACTGTTCCAACATACATGTAATATACAGAAAGTACAAATGTCAATTTATTAATGTCACAATTAATATGAAGATAGAATTATGAACAAATTGTTATTTGTATTTATTCATTTTTTATATTCCTAGATTTTCTGTAATAAGTACATATTTTCTTATGGTCTATAAAACAAAATAAAAAAACAAAACTGATGAAGTTACTTATAGGGAATGAACCCAAATTGTACACAAACATACTGCAAATATACAAGGCATGCAAGAAAGGTAAAAGAACAAAAAATTTAGGGAGAAGAGTAATGATTTTTACTGTAATTTAAGCAGCAATAATATATAGGGAAATCCTTAAGTGTCAGGTGTTAGGGGGTTGGCTAAATAAAATATGATGCATCCTTACAACACTGAAAAAAAACATGCTGCAAATGTATACTGATGGTTTCTTTTGCCATGGATAAACTTTTTAGTTTGAAATATATTCGTTTGTCAAATTTTGCTTTTGTTGCCTGTAATTTTGGGATCACATTAAAAAAATTTTGACCACACCAATGTCCCAAAGCATCCCCATGTGCCTGGGTGTAATAGAGGGTAGCAGGGTCGAGCAAGGCCACCCCTAGAGACTGTACTGGGGTGGGGCACCCTCTGGCTAGCGAAGGTTCAGCACACAGTGGTAAGAGTGGGGTTCCATAGGTGGAATTGCAGATATCTATCTGTTGCTTTGTCTTTTTGGTGAGGAAGAGGTGAACCATATCTATTTAGCCAGTTTAGAATCAGTTCTGTCAGTTTTTTACTTAAAATATTGGTGGATTACTCAGGACAGGCTAAAGAAATAATGAATAGATTTCAAAATGTATAATGCCCCAATACAATAAAATTCTTCTCCCTGTTCATTAACAGTATTAGGCAGAAATATAGGATAGGGGGTCTCTCCTCCATAGAATCAATTTGCTACTCAGAAGGGCAGAAGCTTTGCCATCTTCAACATTTAGCTTTTAAAGTTATTGGGTCCTTGTTATCCAGCAAGAATAGAAGAATATAATGCATTTTCATCTGAAGTGGGCTTGGAAGTTACACTTATCACTGCACAAATTCAAGTGGCTGAAAACAAGGTAAACATCTATAACTAAAAGCAAGCAAAATTGAGAAATGGAGTACAGCTGTGTGTCCAGCACATTAAAAAGAGCTTGGATTTCATTGCACACTGAGCATAGTTATTTAGTTTTTAAAAAGACTGGTGCCCAACATAGAAAAAAAATCTTAGAATTTAATGATGTAAACCATTTTTTAAAGAACTGATTTGAAACACCCAACTCTTTTAAAATGTCACGTTTTGAGTAGCATATTTTTAAAGGTAATCATTGTGTCCTTTTGGTAGTGATTTATATATGTAAAAATTGTGTAGTTTTCTGCTACAAAGCATACCTCTGGACTATAGAAAATTGCCAATGAGTCAACTGCCTTCACAGTAATTAGAGTACTCTTCATTTTTAGACTAATTTATTTCTATCTCCATAGCTTATTATCATAGATATGTACTTCTTGTAATTCAGGTAACACAATGCATTATTAAATTTCACATGGCATCAAATTATGATACAATATACAGAGCCATCCACCCTTCAGCAGTCCTCATGCTGAATGTCTGGGAGCTGATGGTCACCACTTTGAGCAGCTCTTGCAATCATACAGGCCAAAGGTAACTTGTATTAATCTTATGATGCCTTAGTACATTTAATATTAAAATGTTTACATAAGTTTTTCCTTTCCTGATATACACATTTTTAGCAGACTCTGCATATGTCATTTTGTAGCATCAAAAATACAACCACTCCAGCAGCAGAAATGTCCAATTTATTAAAATGCCCTTGTTACTCTCCTTCATGCTAAATGATCCTCTACTCTGCAGTTATATTAATTAATGGAACAGACAGGGAACTGAACAAACACGATTTTTACTTTAAAATATACTTATAACATTAAAACCAACTGGTAATCAGGAGTAACTCTTCTTTATTAATAATTTAAGCTAAATGTTAAAAGATGTACTAACACAATAGTTCATAAATGTGAACTGTTTTAATTTTATCAATAAATCTGCCTCAGTTTTACACATACATGAGATACCTTACATTTCACTGGTAATAGTTTAAAGGACACCTATTTTTCTTAATAATGAGACTTCACAAAAATGAAGAAAAAAATTAAAAGAGCAGACTCACCACTTGACAGCCTGTTTCTATCCATTCACATCTTTCTGTAACATTATTCTTTTGATCCTTTGTGCTCCAGGAAAAGATGGAAGTTTTTATGGTGTAAGAGCCAAACTTGCATTGCTGTTTTCAAGTTACAGAGGGATGAAAGGAAAATGCTGGCTCTATTCTTTGATTATTTTTGCATATGTGTAACTTAAAAAGTGGCTGTAAAAACCAAAATTTTCCATTAGTCTACTTTGCAAAATAGAAATCTTTCCTTTGTCAATGTAGGAGAATAAGCATTTGGATTTTGAATGTTTCAAAAGTTATTCCAAGGCCAAATCTGCAGCACTTCAGGAATTTCAACTTTCTCTCATTAAAGACAGTCCATCTATTGTTTAGGAGACTCACATGTGGGTTGACACTTTGCATCTCTGCAGTGTGGAATCTTTGCCACCCTCTCCCTTTTTACTCTGTGGTTGAGAAACCAACCATGAACCATGGTATCAAAGTGATTCTCAATTCCAACACTATCATTTGGCAAAATGTGCCAATGTGTTTGTAATCCCTAAATATCACAAATAGCGATACAATTACAAAAGAGAGTAAGTCTGGATATATTGTTTGTACATACTGCCTACATTAGGGAAAAAAGTCAATATATGTTTGCTGAAACCCTAAAAATTATCAGGAAATATATTTCTTGCCAGAGGAAACAATACACAAAGTGTTTCCATATTCAAATTTGCTTGAGAGGAAGGAAAAAAACTTGTTTTAATGTTGAGTTACTATCTTGGTTATTTTTTACTCGTTGCTGAGATAAAACACCTGACACCCAAAATTAGGAAAGGAAAAGTTTATTTCTTACAGTACTTGGGGGTTTCAGTCCGTACTCAGTTGGCTCCAATGTAGAGCAGTGGGGCAAGGAAGCCATTCAAGGTGGCCAAAAATCAGCAGTGTAAACCTTGAGAGAGGAAAGACACACCTTCTTCCCACCCTAACACTGTATGTCAGCTCCACTCCTGGGCGGGTGCTGGACTCACAACACCAATCCCAGTGCCAGACTACAAACCAATCATGAATGCCAGACTCAGCTGCATCCATGCCATGATTACATGAGACTTGGCAGGGCCATAGGAATATAAACCATAACAGTTACCATTCCAACTTGTAAACAAAAGAACCAGTAAGTTGTTTTAGCCAAATGACACACTTAAGAATTCACACTAAATGCAAAAATCATGAAATTAAAATGGACTTTAAAAATCACAAAAAAAAATTATTTTTGGCTGAAGTAAAAATATTTCTGACTATAAGTCAAACATAATGAGGATCAGTGAAATAATCAAGTTAATCTGATGAAGCTAATAACTGTTGTGCTCTATTTAGCTGGGTTTTGAACATGCCACTAGCATATTATCTCAACATCAGTCTTTTTTTTTCTGAAACTAGCAAGAATGACAGATCTAAATGTCTGCTCATTTTCTTTTCCCTTTTTGTTGAGAGCTTCTTGTTCATATATTATAGAGATTACACACCTCAGAAACATTGTTTTCTTAAATTTGGTGCTGATTCCACGAGTCTTCAATGAATGACCATATCAAAGAACTTACTGGAGGATTTCTTTTTTTATAATTGAAGGTAACCTAGGAACATACTAACAAACCACAGTTTTTTAAAGTTATCAACATAAATACAAGTGACCCTATGATTTAATACAAATGTGTTATTTTCCAGAGATTCTTCAGTCCACTCTCCACACTTGCTAGAGTCGTCTGTTTACCATCCCTGCTCTCTTCCCTTTGCTTTCTCACAGCCACCATCCTCCTTCACTCATGCTTCTTTGCCTTTCATTCAGTCTCTTTCCATTGTCTTTTAACTGTCATTCTATAATAAAAAATTCAAAGCTGACCAAACCACCCTGTCTTTCACTTAAGTATACACTTTCGTAGTTTCATTCATAAAGAATGAAGTCCACACGTCTTAGCAGAGCACGTTATGTCTTGTATTACTCATGTCTTCCTCACTCTCTGTTCACATCTAATCACTGGTCAGTCACCTTGCATGCCAAACCATCAGTGGCAAATGCCCAAAGCTGCACAGAGATCTATGCTACTTTCACTGCACACACTTCTGGATACCTTGCCATTCTTCTCCCATTCCACATGCTTTCCATAACCTCCCCCAAGAGAACTCTGCCAAGAAAACTGATCATTCTCTTTCCATTTTCTTCCTCATATTCTGCTCATCAGGCATGGACATGCCAAGCTTGCACTAAGTATAGACAATTTTTCCTCTTCAGGGCATTGTTCTAGGTGAGTAACGTTAAGTCTTTCAGAAATGATACAAATAGCCCATTGCAGTATGTGTGCTGTAGGTTCACCACCCCTATTCTAGGCAGTGGAAAGAGAACCAGGAATGAGATTGGTAACTCCTGTCCTCAGCAGGTTTAGAATCTAATAGTAGGAGACTCAAACTACACAATAAAATAAATGAGTAAGCAAGAAAACTTAAAAAATAAAAAACAAACAAATAAATAAGAAAACTAATATTTCAAACGACACAAAAAAGCATTTTACAAGTCCAATATACATTCATGATAAAAAAAAGGTTGAAGAAAATAGGAACAGACAATTATCTCAATTGTATAAAAGCCGTCTTTGACAAATCAATGGCCAATATAACGCTAAATGATGAGAATCTGAAAGCTTTCTTTCTAAAACCCAGAACAAGACAAGGATGTTTACTATCATCACTTCTATTCAGTGTAACTCTTGAAACTTTATCTAGAACAATAAGAAAAGAAAAAAATAAATAAAAGGAATACTGATAGAGAAGGAAGTTAAATTATTGTTATTTGTTGATCACACGATCCTTTACATAGAAGACCCCCAAAACTTATCCAAAAGATGCCTAGAATTAATATCTAAATTTGGTAGTATAGCAACTTACAAAGTTGACATTCAAAAATCAATAATATTCCTGTACACTAATGACAAACTCATCAGCAAGGAAATTAGAAAAATAATATCCTTTACAATCACATCAAGAATAATGCAATACTTAGGAAATAACCTAAACAAGGTTGTGAAAGATCTCTACACTAAAAACAATAGTACTCAACTATAATACTCTATAAAAAGAAGATTGAAGAAGATACTAAAATATGGAAAGATGTCCTCTTCCTGGATAGGCCAAATCAATATAATTGAGATGGCCATACTTCCAAAATGAATATGTAGAATTAATGTAATCCCTATCAAAATACTATTAACATTCCTTACAGAACTGGAAAAAGTAATCCTAAAATTCATACAAAACCCAAAGAGACCTACAATAGCAAAGGCAACTCTGGGCAAAAAGGGCAAGGCAGGGGGAATCGCAAGCCTGGACTCCAAGTTACACTACAAAGCTGCAGTGATAAAAACAGCATGGTATTGCAAAAAAATTCATGGATCAATGGAATAGTATATAAAAAAAAAACACAACTCCAGGAACACTCAGCCATGTTTCTTTGAAAAAGTGGCCAAATCCCTTTGTTGGAGGAAAGATAGACTCTTCAACAAATGGTGCAGGGAAAACTAGCTATCCACATGCCAAAGTTAAAATTAGACCCATATCTCTCATTATCCACTAAACTAAAATCAAAAAGAATCAAGGATCTCAACATTAGATGGAACCAAAACACTTAATCTGCTGAAAGATGAAATAATTAAAACTCTTGAAGACACAGGTGTAGGCAAAGTCTTTCTGAAGAAAACTCCAGTTGCACAAGAACCAATACAAAGAATCAACAAATGGGATCATGTAAAAGTAAAAAGCTTCTGCACAGCAAAAGAAACAATCAACAAAGTGAGGACACTATTTACAGAATGGGAAAGAAGTTTTGCCAGCTGCTCCTCGAACAGAAGATGTATATCTAGACTACATCATGAACTGAAAAAAAAAATGTAAAGGCTTGATTAAAAAATAGGCATCTTAAATGAATAGACACTTCTCAGATAAAAAAATAAATACATGGTCAATAAATACATGAAAAAGTATTCAGTACTGCTGACCATTTGAGAAATACAAATTAGAACAGCAGAGATTCTACCTCATTCTAGAAAGAATATCTAGCTTGAAGAAATCAACCAATAATAAATCCTGGCAAACCTGGCCATAAAGGAATATTTTGCATTGCTGTTAGGACTTTAAACTAATGCAACCACTATGAAAATCAGTATTAAGAGTCCTAAAAAACTAAAAATTGAAATTCCATTTGACCCAGCTATTCCTCTTTTAGGCAGCTTCCCCAAAGAGTTAAGGACATAATACTCCAGTGCTCTATGCACACCCATCCTTATAGCAATGCAATTCATAATAGCTAAATCATGGAAACAGCCTTTATGTCCATCAACAGATGAATGGATAAAGAAAATGTGGCATTTATACACAATGGGCCTTCTGTCATATAGGATAAACTTGAGTCACTTGTACAAAAATGGATGCACCTTGGGACCATAATATAATTGAAGTAACTCAAACACACAAGCTTAAATATCACACTGATGTGTGTGTGTGTGTGTGTGTGTGTGTCAGTGTTTGTAAATATATATATGATGAAATTTAAAAAGCATGATAGGAAAAAAAAGTGAGAAAAAAAGTATTGTAATCCAGTATGGACAATGTATGTAAAAGTGTGTCTTGACTAGTACAATTGTCTTACATGTTTCTTATGTTCTTTGGCCTATTAGTCTGGTTTTCAATCTGCATATATGATAAACATCTTTATAGGGTGTTATAAATAAATGAATCAGATGCTGAAAGAATAAAGATGTGGTGAGGGAAAGGGCGAAAAATGACTAGGATGTAAAAAGACACATCATAATATTTTCACAAGTTTGCCTTTCCTTTTACGACATGCAGCAGCAGCATTCACCATATTTTTTATCATGACTCATAAAGACATTCATGAAACGGGACTTCCAGGACTGCTTCAGAAAGTGGCAAGAAAAATATGGTAAGTATATTTGAAGCAAGACAGTGTGTTATGGGGAGAATTAATGGCAACGTGTGTTTTATTATAAAAGGTTTTTAAAAGTTAAACATAAACCACATATTCTGATCACACTTTATACAGTAAGAATTTTATAAAGATGAGTTCTATAAACATAAAAACCTTATTTTTAGAAAATGACTGATATCAATATTATGAATGATGCATTTTTAAGAGTTTCACATTTTCAATTTACATTCAATTCTTACATAGCATACACATGATGAAAGATGTGACCAGAGTCTCGGACCCCACTAAAGCAGAAGTGTTGTGTGTTTCTATTGAGGAATCTCCAGGATATCAGCTTCAGGACTACATGAAAATCCTTCAATTTAAAGACAAACATTTAGCCAGGCGTGGTGGCGCAAACCTTTAATCCCAGCACTCGGAAGGCTGAGGTAGGAGGAACATTGTGAGTTCAAGGCTGGTTTTGGCTACAACACAAGCACAAGGCCAGCCTGAGCTATACAGTGCAACCCTGCCTCAAAAAACCAGGGTTGGGAGTTTGGCTCAGTGACTTAAGCGCCTGTCTGACAGGCTCGAGGTTGTGAGTTCAATCCCCGGTGCCGCAAAAAAAAAAAAAAAAAAAAAAAAGTTACATATGACCCATATTAGATCACTGGCAGGAACCACTTGTATGTATTTTTCACAAGTCTAATCAAACTTCATACTTTCCACTATAATTTAACATTTTTAAAGGTGCCACCGGGAAACATCCTGTGAGAAATGTCACTACAACACTCATAAGGCACACACATATTCTCCAAAAGGCTCAAAATAATAAAGCAAACTGTCAACAATCTTTTCCTTATAGGGTTGTTCTGACTCTTGATGTATGTACTTATATAGAATATCAGACCTCAGATATTTAACATGTTCCAAGCCTGTACATCTATTAAGTATGCTTAGCTTTGACTGGAAAAGAAAGTCCTTTAACCCAGAACTCTTACTAAAATTTTGTGATTTCTCTAAGAGTAAAATTTATCATTTGTTCTCAAAGTACAGAGTAGACTTGGGATAACAGGTAAAGTGCCTGGTATGGCGCCAGCAGAAAGACGGGCAGTGTGAGTTCTGTATTTTCCTGTGGGGAATCCTATTTGCTACTGGAGTTTTGGAGACACTATCACCATCCAAATCATCTTTCTTGGTGTATCTCAGACCCTTGATGGAGATATAATGATTTTTCAGGCAACTATGGAGCCAATGTAAATAAAAAATGCTATTCAGTAATCAGCTGATGGTGTCCACTATCTGTTATTCCATTGGCTTAAGAGTTAATGTCAAGGTATATGGGTTCACTGCCAAAAATAGAAAAGTGTGTCTGACCTATTTGAGCCATATATTCTCATTGCTGTTGGAAAGAAGGATTTTCATTTGGCAGATCTCTCCATTTACACATTATAAAAGAAGAAAATGCTTAGCTCATCCTGGCAGGAATAATATTTTCCCTTTTAAATTTATTTTTTAAATAATCTGCTGATTGAAAAGTCACACAGGTAAATCATTTTCTACAGGAATAATGATATTTCCAGGCCATTAGGCTTTAGTACAAAATGCTAAACCCAGCAAGTCTGGAATATTCATTTCCAAACTGTGTGCCAAAGGGATCAAATCCTGGCATGTTCAACCTATATTTGAATGAGTAACTCACTTTGAAAATAGAACTGGCAAATCAAAAGTCTTCGATTCCTGACCTTTGTTCAGAGTCGTAACAGCAGTCTGAGGTTGGCTTTACCATGTAATATATAAAGCTTGTATGAAGCCAAAACTTGACTGCTGATCACAGTGCAACTAGGTTCGGTTTACATTTTAGAAAAAGTACAGAATTACCCAGAATGAAAATATTCCTCAAAACTAGAGGGCCTAGAAAAAAGCACATTGACATTCCTAGCCAAAGTTGTACTGCTACTTACCTCACTCAGACATCTTTTTGTGTGAGATATTTGATACTAAATATTACACCAGTTTTTATTTCCTGGTTACATCCTGAGTTCTGCAAAAATAAGGAAATAAGCAACAATTATATTTCTTTGATAACCTACATCCCTTTTTCGTTTATTCAATGTTTGTTAATTGGATGCTGCTTTCTAAGAAGCAATATCAAAGGTTGCAAATGCAAATGTCTATGCTCCCTGGCCTTAATAACTTCAATCTAATGGACAGAGGACATAAAAACAAATGCTTATAAGGTAATTGGAAAAGAGGTATACTACAGACATTTAAAGAATGCTAAAGGACAAGAAAGAGAACCACACTGACCTAAGGTGTAAGGAAAAGCTTCCCAGAGATTTTGGTGGGGCTTGGCCTTAAAGAGTGGGTGAGATTTACAGAAAAGAATTCCAGGCAGTGGTAAAGCCATTGATGCCCAAAGGGCACAATGTTTTCATATTAGCCTTGGGCCTGTTTAGCTTGAGCTGAAAGAAAATGTTTCCCCTTAAACCTTGCTAATGTTACATGACCTCTGTAAGGGAAATAGGAATATAATGGGGATATAAATTTCAAGCAATATAATATAACATAGTGTGTAGTTAGACAACCTGGGTGTGGTTTCCAGTGGCAACACATAAACACTGTGACTTATAGCAAGTTACTTACGCATTATAAGTTGCACTGCTTTGGCATGTGAATCGGGGATGATATTAGTAAGAACTTCATATACTTACTGCCCAGATTGAAAGGATGATCTTTTCAAAATTCTTTGAGTGTCATGGATATGTGAAAACTATCCATAAATATTGGCTGGAAATATCTGGAGCATTCACTTTCTAATAGCTTGTTTGAACTGAATATACTATAAAATGTATCTGTGTAAAGTAAATAAATCAATAATCTTTAGGTGTTCATGGAGCTGTGTAGTCAAAACTCTGATCAAATTTTAGAATGTGTCAATTCTCTCAAAAACCAACTGTATACCTTTTCAGAGTTTAATCATGTTTCATTCATCGCATCTTCTAGGCCTAAACACATATTGATCTTGGTAGATTTGCCTAGTCTGAACATTGCAAACAGGTATAGCATAAAACAGTTGTCTTCTCTTTCTGTCATCTTTTATCTACCATAATTTTTTCAAGGTTTCCTCATTGCAGTGTTGGTATTTTATAGCTTTTTACAGCTAAATCATATTCCGTTTTATGAGTATAACCGCTCTGTGAACATTGTGACTATTCTGCTTTTTGGCTCTTCTGAAAAACGCTGCCATGCATATTCATATATAAGTTGTTGAGTGGGTGTTTGTTTTCATTTATCTTGGCTATACACATACGAATGAAGTTACTAGGTCATACTCTAACCTTAATGTTTCAAAATACTACCAACTGTTTTTTCCTAAGCAAATGTTTAATTTTACTGTTCCACCAGAAATATGTATGAAGGTTGAAATGTAATCAAATTCTCCATGTTATTTGTTTATTCAAATCTTTTGCCAATTTTGAGTCTTTGGGTTTTTTATTATTAAATTATTAGATTTCTTAATGCATTCTTAGAATGGCTTTTAATTAGAAAAGTTGGAAACATTTCTTAAACTTTACAGATTGTCTCTTTACTTTTTAATAATACAATGGAACAAAATATTTTCTATTTTTTAAGGTATAAGTCATCTAATTTCTCCTCAATTTTCTGTAATTTGGACATCATTTTGAGGAAATCATTTTTTAACCTAAAATCTCAGAGATTTGCATCTCTTCTCTTCTATAAATACTAAGACTTTATTATCAGTTCTGTGATCCATTTTGTGTATTTTTATAGTTTTCAATATATAAATCCTAAACTTTTTGTTAAGTTTATAGCTAGTTATATTACTCTTTAATGTATTTTCTAAATAGAAACTATTCCTAATTCTATTCTTTAATTATTCATTACTAGTATACTGAAATAAAATGAATTTTATATCAGTTTGTGTACCATAAACTTGCTAACCTCACTTATTAGTACTACTTGCTTTAATAGAATCTCACTATTTTCTATATATAAGTTCATATTGTCAACAAATATGGATAGTTTGGATTGCATGTTTCAAATTTGAATGTTAATTTCTACTTTTTGCCAAGTGCTTTGGCTAGAATCCCCAGTACAGTGCTGAATAAACACTGAAAAAAAACCCAAAAATTTTTTATAATTTTTTATTCCTGTGGGAAATAAGAAAGCAATCAGCCTATCATAAATGAACATTAGTAGTGTGGACCATTTATCATGTCAAAGAAGACCTGTATTTATTTTAGTTTGGCTTTAAACACTCCCCACAAATGTCTCATGTGTTCAAAGATGGCACTTTTGGAAGGTGATTGCATCACAAAGGCTCTGACTTTATTAGTGGGTTGATGCATTGCTAGATCTGTAATTTGATAACAGTACTGGGAAGTTTTGAAAACCTCAGTGAGCCTACTTAGTGGCAGTAGTGACTATGATGTTACTCAGAGCCCTTTTCTCTCTGGTTTTATTTTTTATCACTTCTGGCTTCCATGAGTGAGCACCTCTGACAGTTAATCTTATTTGTCACTTTGATTGGTTTGAGTCACCTAGGGTATTAGTAAAGCACACTTCTAGGTGGCTCTTAGTGGGACATAAAAGCATGACTTTTGAGTGAATATACATTTTCCCTTGTAACTTCCTCTTTGGTGCTCTTCCTCTATTCTCGGCTTCTTGGCTGTCATGATGTGAGATTTGATCTACTATGTCCTTCTTTCATGATGTTCCTGCCATGGAGCCAACTGACCATGGACTTTAACTTCTGTGACTGTAAGGTAAAAATAAGCCTCTTTTCCCTTAGGTTGTAGGTGCCAGTTTTGTTGTACACCAGGAAAGTTGATTAATACAGAAGCTGATACCACAAGTGGGGTCATTGCTTTAACAAATACCTGACCAGGTGGTTGGAACTATTTTCCAGGAGGAACTTGGAAAAACCTGTAGAAGCCATCTAAAGAGAATCTAAAATATTGTATGCAAAGCCTGAAAAGCAAAAGCCCAAATTGCTGATAGGAATATGGACAGTAAATGCCAAAATCATAAGATTTCATATTGGAATGAGGACTCTATTGGCAATTAGCTTACAGATGAGTCATGCTTCTGAAAGAACATGTCTTCTTTTGCTCATTTTATGATAATGAATTTAAAGATGGTAGACTAATTAGTCCAGTGAAGGAAGTGTGAAGCAGCCCAATGTTCAGTCTGCAGCATAGGTGCTGCTGGATGCTTTTAGTTAGATTTATAGTGAGTATCAAGAACAAATAGCAAAATAGAAAGAATTGAAAAATATTTTAATATCAGCCAGAAAACAGCACTTGAAAAGTTAAGGCCAAAGAGTATGTGATTGCCCAAAAGGTTAATGACATTAAAAAGTATAAAGCACTCTGGGAAACTGAGGCAAGAGGTTCATGATTTGACCTCAGCTTCAACAACTTGGCAACTTAGCAAAACCCTGACTCAAATTTAAAAATGGCAAGCATAAATAAAAAGGACTGAGGACACATTTCAGCTAGAAGGATGTTGAATACCCAGTACCACAGAAAAACAAGAACCAAGTAATTTGATTTAGGTGAAGAAGGAGGCCTTGAAGGCTGCTCAAGAATTAGCAAGACCCCATCCATTATGTGCTCATGGGTGAAAAATTACAAATTTTTCATTTGAGAAGATAGGTTTACATCCCCTGTTAAGAGAAAACTTGCCTAGGGAGTTGGTTTCCTGAAATTCATTTCATGATTGTCATTCACCAAGGGACTCAGATACCTTCCCACCCACAGCCAAGGGGGCCTGGCTACTGCTCACACTGGTGGGTACTCTTGGCATCATTCATGTGATGATAGTTTTAAAGTATGTGGATGGCAAGAGTTATGTGATAATGTAAGCTTTCACCCTGCTCTTAGAGGAAGACTTGTGAGGACAGGCAATGTGGCCCTGAAAAGCTGTGCAAGAAGCTGTAGCAGTGAAGTCAAAGGTTCCATAGAGACTCAAAGAAATTGCAGATGTCCAGAGTGTGGAGCATCTGCCAAGGAAAGCCTCTGGCAGTGAACAGAGGCTGCCCAAGTGAGGGGCTGGATGGACTGCAAACAGCAGAGCTGCTGAGCTGGTCTGCTCAACCCCTCTGAAACACATCTCATCACCATGTGACCTATGTATGTACCAAACACAGAGCTATATGTATTTTCACTGTTGGTTTTGGTCCTGCTTGTGTCTTATTCTTTCATATGCCCTTACTCTTCCCTTTTTGAATGGGAACATTTATCCTGCTCCACTGTATCTTCTAATCAAGTAATTGCTTTATAAAGCCCTATAAACTTTGCAGGGATTACATCATATCCATAGAATTTCAAAGGAGACTTTTTTTTTTTTTTGGTACTGGGGATCGAACTCACAATCTCATGCTTTCCAGGCAGGCACTTGTGCCACTGAGCTAAATCCCCTGCCCCTCAAAGGAGATTTTTGCCTTGATATTTTGAGCAATGCTGAAACCATTGAGATATGGAAGGAATTAGTAAATTTACAGTTGTGTGCTTGATAGTTATGTGGTATTATGAACTGATCATTGTTTGTGCTTAGAGATTAAGTATGGTTTAAGGAGAGGTGATTGGGTACCAATTTGAGAAGGAGTGGAATGTGTCGGTCATTCTCACTGGTCATCTTGAATAGCTTAAGAGACACCAAGAGAATTAGCAAAGCACATGTCTAGGTGTGTCTGGGTGGTTCATGGAGGCATGAACTTTACCTTTCTGGTACTCCTCCCTTGTGCTCTGTTCCTCAGACACCATGACATGAGCAGCTGAATTCTACTATGTTCTTCCACCACAATTTTCTTCCATTTGAGCCAGATAATCATAGGCAAAAATCCTCTGAAACTATGTAAAAGAAACCCCTCCTCCTTTAAATTGTAGGTGTCAGGCATTTTTGACTAGCAATTGAAAAGCTTACCAATACAGCAACTTTTCTCTGCCTACCAATTACATCTTCTGCCTTACCACAGGCCTAAAAGCAATGGAGCTAGATAACTGTGGACAAAAATTTCCTAGGTCATGAAACTTTTCTTCTTAAATCATTTATATCAGGTACTTTGTCATAGCCATGGAAAGCTAACACACTGTATTCCTAATTAAGAGTTGTTTTACGGTTTTATTAATCAAACAGTGCTGGATTCTGTCAAATGTGTTGAGGGAAATAATAATTTGAGGTTTTGTCTTTTATACTGTTAACAGGGTATAGTATATTGCACTGATTATTCAATATTTGGATTTTAAATCAAGCTTGCACTCCTAAGCTAAATCTACTTGATCATAGGGTACACTTGCTTTTATATGTGTATGAATTCTGTGCACTATTACTCTGTTGAGGATTTTTTACTTTTCTATTGATAAAAAATATTGGTATTTCACTTACTTTTTATTACTATCTATCCCTAGTTTGAATATAGATAATATTGACTGCAAAGGAAGAATTGGTAAGTTTTTTGCTTCTTCAATGATGGAAACCATATAAATGCTAATCAATGTTACTTTATTGAGTAGGTATATGTTTAGAGAAAAAATTAAATAGAAAGCAAGGAGTCACAACAAACCTCTTTCTCCTGTTATATACAATTTCCTCCATCATCAAATTCTCACATTAGTATAGTGTATTTGTTGCAATCATTGCACTAATATTGATGGATTGTTACAAGATAATGTCCAAAATTAATATTAGGCTTCACCCTTTGTGTTTTATATTCATGGGTGTTAGAAAATGCAGAATGACATGTTTTCATCAGTACTCTAGCATAAGAAATAATATCACTGTCTTATCATTTCCCTATGTGCTTTTACGGTACTATTTTCCCAATTCCCCAAATGCTTCATATATTTTTCCTTCCTTCTCCCTCCCCAAATGTTGGCAATCACTGATTACTATTTTTATAGTTTTTGTATTTTCTATATACCATTGGAGTCCTACAGTATAGCTTTTTGAGATTGACTTCTGTCACTTAACAATTCCTTCCAAGATTTCTCCCTATTTTTCATGCCTGGAAAGCTCACTTTTGCACTTTTTAAAAAAATCACTGAACAGCATGATTTATTAATTCATTCACGTACTAAAGGGCAGCTTGGTTACTTACAAGTTCTGATGCGTATGAGTAAAGTTACTGTAAACATTCATGTGAAGGCTTTTGTGACAGTTTTTGAACTCATTTGTGCTAATACAAAGAAGCCCAACCATTTGATCTTCTGATATCAGCATGTCTAGTTCTATAAGAAACTGCCAAACTGTCTTCCAACAATGTCTTGCACAATTTTACAGTGCCATCAACAATAAATGTATTTCTGTTGGCCAGTGTGTTAGCCAGAATTTGGTATTGTTGATGTTCTGAATTTTATACATTCAAGTAAAATACGGAGCAGCATGTTTATTGCTTCAGTTTTCACTTCCAAAATGAGGCATGCTGTAAAACCTCTTTTCATATGCATATTGTGCTGTCTGCTTATCTTCTTTGATGATGTGTCTATTCAGATTTTGCCCCTTTTGAGACAGATTGTTTAGTTTTTTTCAAATTGAGTTTAAATGTTCTTTGTATATATTTGTTGATTGAAACTATCACATTTCAATATTCTTGAAAATGTTTTTTCTCAAACTATAGCTTTTCTTCTCATTCTCTTAACAGTGTCTTTCACAGAGTAGAGAATTTTAGCATTTACTGACTGAAAGCTCTACCAACTGCAATTTAAATACACCTCTCTCCTCTTAACTTTTAGGTGTTGGGTAGTTTGTCTCAGCAATGGTAAATATAACTAAGACAGATTTTTTTTTTACATGCAAGATAAATTTCTGTGAGTGGATTATTTTGAATCTATAAATCAGTGAGAATCAACAAAGACATAGATACTGCCTGTCCATGAATAGAGAATATCTTTTCATTTAGATATTCTTTTTCATCAGAGTTATACATTTTTCTTCATGTCAGCCTTTTCATCTTTTGTTAAATATTTTTTTCTTCTTTGTTAAATTTACTCCTAAGTATTTTCATATTTTGGCTGCAGTGTAGTGGTATATTCTTAAATTTCTGATTTTAATCATTTCTTTCTTGGACATTAAGAGGTTATTGATTTCTAAAAATTTCTTAACTAAATTTAATTTTAACTGGTATATAAAATAAAAGTATTATGCATATTAATGAGGTGATAGTGTAGTAGTCTTGTAGTGTTTCAAGACCTGTATTGGTACCATTTGGATCTTACATGTTAAAAACTTCATCTCCAGCTAATGGCACTATTTAGAAATGGTAGAACCTTCAAGAAGTAAGTCCTGCTAAAGGAAGCAGGTCACTGGGCATGTGCCCTTGAAGGGTATTTGAGGATTCTGGTACTAACTGTTATCATAAGGCAAGTAGCTTTCCCATGCAAGGGACTTCTGACATTATTTACTGCCTCACCATTGGCTGAAAGCAGTATTTCAAGTGACCATGGACTGAGACCACTGATATCTCTGAATTCAAAGTTAAAAGAATTCTTCCAGTTTTTTTAAAGTGTTTCTCAACTATTTAATCACAGAGATGAAAATCTGACTAACATACACATATATTCTATAATGTTCAGATCAAATTAAACACATCTATATCCTCAAGTTATAATGTCATATGTGAACCTGTTTCCAGCAACCTTGAAATAATTACTTATTTGTTCTGAGAAAACTTTTGTTGATGAATATTGGAGAATCCTAAATGAATTACTGTATCATGTGTGCACAAACATGCTTTTATTCCTTTCCAACTTTTGTTGCCT
>RJWM01015494.1:0-47778 GCA_004363535.1 Dasyprocta punctata
CCAATTTTCTCCTGGGAGGGACAGATGAATGAGCTGTTACTTTTAAAGCTATGCCTTGCCTCTCTGTAAGCCATATACATTTTTGGTGTGGCTCAGAGTAGAGGACTAAGTTTTTTGGGGAGGTACAAAATGATCTGTAAAACTGTACTTTGTAATATAGCTTCTGCTTTCTGACTACTTTGTAAGTCTTTGATCTACAAAAGACAGCGCCAACTTTGAGAGACCATTCAGTCTTTCCCATTTAATCATGAACTTGTCATTGGTCTAGCTAGAGCTTTCGACTACTTCACACCTGAAATCCCCTTCTTTTTCTAATTCACAGAAGAAGAGCCCCACAGATTCCTTCCTGGAGAACATCTGGGCAGTGGTCAGCTGAGGGGCGGGCAGGGGCAGGGCTGGATGTAGGCTGGAGCTGGATGCTCACGTGTTCATGATGGAACTCAAGAAGAACCAGTGGTTTCCTTCTGTACTTCTTCCTTCCTTCTCTTTGCTGCTTATAAATCAGCCTCACACCTATAGAGGAAGTGAGTGAGTTTTAAAGGTCCATCATGTTTTCTCTGAAACAAGAATGTAGCCACTTATTTCTCTAATGCAGGATCAGTGGCTCTTCATTTGATTAACAAATGGAAGATTTCCATTTACTAAACACAGTTTTGTTGTGCATATCCATGGCATATAATTTCTTGTCTACATAGCCATATCTTTTACATTAAATATAGTATCTACATGAAAGAAAATGACTAAAGTCCAAGGAGCCATAGCTGCTGGGTCAGTTTTTACTCAATCAAATATAATAAATTAATGACCATATTATATTTCATATTCCCCTCTAGAAAAGCAACAAACAAATAACCATTTAAGATCTCAATATATGCCAGACACTGATGGCTAGTCAGCAAGGTTGTGGCATTGTGAGACATAGTCTCAAATGGGTATAGCATCATGAGAAATCATGCAAAAGAGAAATGTACAGTGTTGGTAACAAAGAGCAAAGAATTGGCTCTAACTTACTATACGAGTTTCTATTTATCTGACAAGAAAAGGGGCATGAACAGGTTTTTCAGTACTTATAAATCCATCTCAGGCTGGGAGGTAAAGTTCACTGGGGAAAATTACTAAAAACAAAGTACACAGTAGCCTACAAGGTTGATAGTATTGTATGCTTATGGTAAAATAATTTTTTAGTCAAGATTTATTTATAGTTCAAGGTTATAAAAATTTGACTTATGTAGTATTAGGCAAAAAAGGAAATAGTTAAAAGCTCAGGGAAAATAATTCAGGTGTGACCACATGTGGGTGCCAACTTTAAACAATATAAAGAATCTATAATTACAAACTTCAATTTATTTCTGCTTTTCCTTTCTATGACATCACTCAAAAATACCTATTTTGATAAGATCTCACACAGCTGATCTACTTTCTGAATTATTCTCTTGCCTTTGCTTTAAAATTATATCTTTAAAAATTCCCTTATAATTATACTAATAAAGATACATACAAATGATTATATGTGTGCATTTGTGCTTATATTCTCAAATGTAAATAACAATTTAACAAACTCATTGATGACATTAGCTATGTAAATCATTTACTTGGATAATGGCTGAGTTCAGTTTTAGCTCTAATGTTTAAATAATCACTATTGGAATTTATCACCCTCCAACTGTTAGGACATTAAATAATGAAGTTCCCATGCCTCGTCATGCTTGTCATCATTTTCATTTAGTACAAAATGTTTTCTATCCACTGACCTCACAACCAATGTATAACAAGTCAAAAGGAAGAATGCATCTTAAAAATGACCTTCCTTTAGAGGATTCGCCAGGCTTAATTTTACAGTTGGTCAGAACATAACATTTATTTCTTTCTAAAAGTTCCTTGATGTAGAAAATAGCTGATTTTTATTACAATTTAGCTTACAATTTCTCAGTAGAAATGTAGATGAGGAAACAGGAAATAATCTCCATACTTGGAAGATAATTTTTGTCATATCTACAAAAATACGAGTGTACTAATTAGAAAGATAAAAATTTGGTAGCATTATTTTGACATAAGGATGACATCCACATATATTTCAAACTTAAAATTTTGATATTTGATCTAGTTTTCCCTTAATGCCTGAAGTTTTTCTATTAATGTTAGAAGATCTGGAATTTAATGATAACTTTGACTCAAAATCTCTTTATTGTTTGTTAGCTGAATTTTATGAACTTTCATTTTATATTTATTATACTCTGACAAAAGGCTCTGACAATATGTTAATTTTCCTAGTCAAGAGCACAACTGCCAGTTGCTTGTCATTATTAATATGTTTCCTGATGTATATGCACACCAAAATCATTTAGTTTTTAATCTACATCTTCAGAGAACAATTCATATTCTTTTACCCTCTCTCTTAGAAGGGAATACACTTAGGCCAGTGATGTATTATCTTGCTCTTCAATTAATGTCGAGTTTCTGTCTTAAATATGTTTTCTACAATGTGTCATCTATCTTTAAAAATACACTAGTGTTTTCAGTGTTCTTTTCTTACAAAAACCAACTGCCAATTGCTTCTATCCTCAATTATTTATTCATGCAAAACTCATACAGCAAAGAAGTGTTTTTTTTCCACTACAGATTCCTACTAAAGACAAATTATAAAAATGGCTGTTGTAGGAAGGCATTGCAAGAAAAATAATCACATAGAGGACACATAATTTATAGTATTATTTATAATGGTCACCCAAGGAGTCAAACACAGAGAAAGTGCAAGAAATCTGTCCATGCACTAAAGACTTAGAGAATCTAAGCAATGGCCTGGATCCCACAGCAATGTCCTACATGAGTCCAGTTGAAGACCTAAGGCCATGAGAATGCCTCTCATGAATCCAAGAGCCCATGACAATGACTCATACCAGTCTGTTTCATGGATCTGCACTGGGAAGGCCCAAAGGTCACTGGTGGAAACTAGCAAATCAATGCCAGCAGGGTGAAGGATCTGTGCCAGTAGGCTGAGGGTTCTGCACTGGAGCCAGGAAGTGATGCTCAAAATAAGGACCAGAGCTCCCCTGGAAAGCACCACTGCCATCCTCAGTGACAGTGAGATCCTAAGCTTCTCTGATGATGAGAATAGCTGAGTCCATATCAGGAAGCCAGCATATGAACTTTTGCTTGGAGACTGAACAGCACACATTTTTCCCTCTGGAGCCAGGAAGCAAAGCTCAAAGTAAGCACCAAAGCTCCCCAAAGTGAACTGCAGCCTTTCTCAGTGACAAGGTCCTGAACTCCTCTGGTGAGAGGAGCTGAGTTCCTATCAGGGAAGCCAGCACAACAAGCTCCTCCAAGAGAACCAACAGCTCCAGAAGAACCAACAGCTGCAAACAACAACAATGCTTAGGAGAACCTACAATGCTACTCTTCCTCTCCAGGTCAGCTTTTTATGATGGCAACTTTTTCAGGTGGGCCATCTACATATACTCAGCACTATGCTGATTCAGTTCAGTTGGTGTTTAAATTGACTACCAGTTTTTAATCCACCACAATGGCTAAGAATGAAATTACATTTTGTTGCATAAAGAGCACAATGCAGTGTGTAAATGGATAATTTTTAAAGATTGTCAAACTTAATACCTAAACATTAAACTTGAAGTATGTCCAACTTCTCACACAATTTAAGGATTTTTTACAACAGTACTTACGACAATCATATTAGTTTCTTACTAAGATACAAAAAATGGTCTTTCATATACATGACGAATGTTGCAGCATTCATATGTATCATAAGCAGATTATTATGACTGTCAGACACTGTATTTTGAAGGACAGTGGTGGCAGAAAGTAGTGAGAGATATACAGAACTGAGATTAAAGCTCTTAACTTCACACTCTGCTGCAGGGCAGCTTACAATGAATCTAGAATGATCTATAACAGAAGGCAGAATCCTGGCTCATGGAACACAAAAGGAACATATTCTTGGCATTGGTTTATCCTTAAGTGACACGGAGAAATGATTTTTCTCTTAGATACACGTGACCTAAAATAGGTATCTACACTTACAAGTGAGTCTGATAGCTTGCCTAGAAAATGACCTCAATGATCAGGATGGGACAGAATTGCAACAAAAATCATTCTTAGTAAGTTGTTTTGATTCTGTTTGAAGTTTTGAAGATGTTGCTGAGCAACGATCTTCAACAGCTCCATTTCATTCTCTAATTCTGGTCAGGGTCCTGCCAATTACACATCCACAGTCTCACTTGTTAATTTAACTTAGCTGCATTGGCATTATCTATGTGATACAACTTTTTAGCCCTAATAGTTCTTTCTTTGTTCATATTTCCTAGCATTTTTTGCTTTCATTGATACACGTGCAAATTTTTTATGAATCCAAGTAAATTTTGTGAAGGGTCTATTTGTGTATTTTGTGCCAATGGAAGTACAATGTAATAAAACTTTAATTTTATATTAGCACATACAAAATATTTGAGATTAAGTCTTCTATCCAAGATAGTGCAATTCACTCCAAAGTTTAAAAGTAGTCATGGTGTTGTATCCTTTCACCAATTTCTTTCTACAGTGCTTATTTTGTGCCCAGGATGTTACCAGCACTGTTTTAGTTTCCAAAGATGCAGATCTGAAGAAAAGAGAAAAACTCAAACTTTTTTTCTTGTTTTGGAAGAGACAGATATGAACAAGTTATACTAAAAAATATATAAGATAGTGATGTAAAATGTGAAAGCACAGACTTTAATTTCTAGGTTTTGTTTTTGCTTATACATTGAACCATGCAGTAGTCATTTAAAAATGGTGACATCTATAGGAGGGCCAAGTTTAGACATCAAGAGTGATTTTTTTTGTGCCAATTTTTATGTCACATATAAAAATTACACTGTTTATGAGGTACCATGTGATGGTGTAGTAGATGCATGCACTATGTAATAGTCAAAACAGAATAAGCACTTTTTTTCTCAAACACTTGTAATTTCTTTATGGTAAGCACACTCAATATCTCTTTCTCTAGATTTTTTGGACAAGTCTTGTACATTATCACTATCTGTAGTCACCTTGCTGTGCAGTAGCACACCGGAACTTATTTCTCTTATCTAACTGTAACTTAGTACTCATTGATCAGCCTCTCCCTTATCCCTTCATTTCTGCTACCTTCATTTCTACTACTCTTCCAAAACTTGCAACCATCATTTTATTATGAACATCTATGAAATGAACTTTTTTAGATTGCACATATATGTGAAGTCATGTGGTACTTGTCTTCTGTGTCTAGCTAATTTCACTTAACACAATGATCTCCATTTCCCCCCTTGTGGTCACAAGTGACAGCATTTTGATCTTTGAATAGATGCTTTGGATTCCATTACACATATGTACCACATTTGTTTATCTACTCATTACATGATGGACATTTAGGGTTTTTTTCCTACTTTTTAGCCGTTGTGAACAGTGTTGCAATGAAAATAGAAATACAAATATCCTTTGATGCACTTTTTACATTTCCTTTAGATATACACTTAGTAGTGAGATCATATGGTAGCTTTATTTTTAAACTTTTAGATGTTTCCAACTGTTTTACTTAATGGCTATATTAATTTATACCCTAACTAGCCTTGTGTAAGGGTTCCTTTTTCTCCACATCCTCACCAATGCTTGTAATTTTTTTGTCTTTTTTAAAATAGCCATTCTTACTAAAACAAAGAGATAATGCATTGTGTGCGTGTGTCTCATTGTGATTGATTCATACTTCCTTGGAGATTTGTGAAGCTGAGCATGTTTTCATATAGTTGTTAGCCATTTGTATGCCTTCTTTTGAGAAATGTTAATTACCATTTTTATAAATGAGATTATTTTAAGTTTTGCTACCTATTTGTTTGAATTCTTCGTATTTTCTGCATAATAAGGACATTTATCTCCTACTGTATGTATAGTTTGCAAATATTTTCTCATATTCTGTGGGTTTTTCCACTCTTGGTTCTTTTCTTTACTATGCAGCAGTTGTTTAGTTTGATGGAATCTTATCTCGTTTTGTTTCTTGTGCTTTGCTTTCGTTTCCTGTGATTTTTATATCTTATCCTAAAAATTCTTGTCTAGTCTATTTAGGCATTAAGTTTGGTGAACTAGAAGTCCAAGGGAAATTTACACAAGGCAATTTGGTTATATAAATCTAGAAGGAGAATTTTCAGCTGTGATGTATGCTTTAGCATCGCTAGCATATAGAAGGGCTTTAAATCAGTAAAAACAGATAAGGTCACAAAATAAAGTGGAGAAAGAGAACAAGGGACACAAAGAATGAGTGGGATCTTTTCATTTTTTAGCAGTTGGAGAAATGAGAAGCTACCAAAAAGAGAATAAAAGGAGAAAAAAAAGGTTAAAGTTTTAGAACTATGAATTTGACCTGAGATTTTGATATTGAGACTGTGAGAAAAAAAATTAGAGGGAAATGTTGAGAGAAAGAGAAATGAGGATTAGCAAGTTTCAATTTTTTTTAAAGAAAGTGAACACAAAATGAATTTTCCTCAATTTATGAGCATTTGAGAGTTAATGAAAAAACTAAAACCTATTTGTCTAATAATTCATGTTCCAAAGACAAACATAATCTGCAAAAGCCGGTCTTTAGGTCAAGGGAAGCATTACTATTTTGGGGTAATGACTGCTGTGATTGCAAGAGTGGTGGTTTATAACCTATATACAAAATATGAACTTTTCAAAGACATTAAGTTTCTTTTTAAGTTTACAAAATTTTGGAAACAAAATCAAAATTCTTGACTGAATTTTTAAGAGACAGAAATGTTAAGACTAGAAGTTGTGTTTTAAACACAAGAGAACTTCCATGAATATGAAATTTCCTTTTTTTTTATTTTTTTTTTGTTTGAGACATTCTAGAAAAAACAAGTCAAAATCATTTCAATGAATGTTTTTATTTTACAGAAGCTTATTAAACCTAGAAGTATAGCTTACTTTTGGCCTATTTTTAGTGTAATAAAATTGTCTTTGAGGAAAGATCTGAAGAGTCATATAGTATTGTCACAGAAATTATACTTTCGATAACATGTGAGGGAGAGAAAGCTATACCCTCTAGAGTTGTAACTAAGTTCTAGCATCAAAGAATGTTAACAAGACAGATTCTTACTGCATTCATTCTGGAAACACACTGATCCTGTATGAGAAACACAGACAACTTAAAGCTATAGATTAATGAAACAATATTTAAAACACTTGATTCATCACACTACTGTACATGTTAAAATAATTAGGTGTAACAATAGACTTTTCGTTTGGAATGTTTTAATTGAAATTGTTTGGAATATTTAAAGTGCCCTTTACCCTAACACTGCAACAAAGATTAGCAAAGTCCTCCAAAGGCAATCATTTAATTATGAATGTAGAGTAGACACATTCACTCCACATTACAGAAAGTATTGTTTATTGTGAAGAAAAGATTAAACCAAGAAAAAGAAATTGCCAAGAATTCAATATATTAGATACTGCACTAGAAACAACACTCATTTTGCTGAAGAGAAAAAGTCACTCGTTAATTCAACGTGTGCAATTACAATCTGTCTTTTGTTTTAAATCTCTTTTGAGATAAAACACACTTCATATATTCTCAACATGTGGGAAATGATACTAATGCTAATAGTAGAGAGTAAAATGAAAAGTGACTCAGCATGATTATGTATGGGGGGAAATGGCAGCACTGTAATCATGATACATCTCGCACTACTAGATTCCCACACATTTTGCAGAATATAAAATCCATTTGAAGTTAAAACTTTACATAGTGTGGAAATTCAATTCTGTTACTGTTGACACATTGGTGAATCAGTCTGATTTACAAAAGTAAGACTCAATGTCAATGAAATCTGTGGCAACTTATTTTATAAGTTACAGAAAATTCCCGAGGCTAAGTAATCATTCTGAGTCCCCCGACATATATGACTTTGATGCTTTAGATTTTTCACCATTGTAATTAAATAAAAAAAACTCATTTGATTATTATGGCAAAAGAAAACCATCTCTGGGTTATTTTAGAGAAAATCATGATTTTTTCAGAAGTTAGAGTTTTACAGTGTTCTTGCTAGGTTTAGCTGGATGGTTTCTTGTTCTTTTTGTTTGATTTTACTTAATTGTCTTGTGTGGAATGGAGAGAAAGAATTATGTCACCATTTTAGGTGACAAAATACTATCAATATCAATCTCTGTAAGATATATTTTAATATTATGATGGTAAATTGAAAATTTGAAGTAACTTAAAGCAATGTATGTTTCTGTTGATAAATATAATAGAAATCCATAGCAGAATATATAAGAAATATAGACATATGACAAGATAGGATACAGTGTCACAAAACTAAAAATAACATCTGACTCTAACATTTGATGTATTTACTTGAGACATTTTCTATTCATATTATATCAACTAAACTAAGATTATCTAATAGAATTTTGCCTCAGTTAGGTCATTTTATGCAAGAATTTACAGTTTAATTGTCATTTGGTATTATTTGACAAAGTAATATACATAAATAAAACTTTACTTACTGATTTTTTGGTGGTATATACTAAGATTTCACTCTTGGTATTGTCAGTGAACCTGAGATGAACATATACACATTTAAACTTTAAATATAGATTACTACTCCTATATAATTATATCATTCATGAGATGAATGGTTAAATATTTGATATATTCATTAGATCTAACTCCAAATATTTTTATGTTTCAGAAACTTTAAATGAAAAATTTAAGCAAGTAAATTAGAACAGGGAAAATCAATTGAGGATGAAAATAAGAGAGAAAGACAGATAGTTGAAAAATACACATGCAATCCCAAGCAGTTAACAGAAGTGGGTCATGCTGTTGTTTGGAATTTCTGATTAGACTCAAGATCCATACACCACCTGAGTCTCCCAACTCTTAAATGTTGAAATAATGTCATTCTCATGGAGAAATTTGCTTTCTCTAGATAATGTGACTTGAAAAAATTTCTCCCTTAAATTTTCATGAAGACAAATCAGGTTTACAGAAATTAGTTCTGTGGCAATGGTATCGCTCAAAGTGATTCTGAAAGAACTGCTTCTCATGCTATCTCTCCTTGTAGAACACAGACATAATGACAAGATCGAGTAGCACAAAGTGCACAATACACTGTGGACCTTTGCCATCCCCGACCTTATAAAAGTGGTGTTAGGGACTTGGTTTAATCCTAAAACTTCTCATTAATACCACCAAATTGGTTTTTGTTTAAATTTGTAATGAAGGTTCATGGTAAAATGAGGTGTTGTAGAGATGACTCTCACTGAATAAAACACAGACTCTAGGGATCCTCTTGAACTGAATAAATGATTTCTAATTCTGCTGAGTATATATTCACTTCCTTCCACAGTCAGGATATCCTCGTGGAATGAAGATTCCTGTTCACTATAAATTAAGAGAATACATGCACAGGCATAACAAAATCCTCAAAATAGCCCTTTTTATTGCACTAACTTCTAGCTGAGTCACTCGCCACATACAGAAGCAAAATATTTGAGCATGAAACTGTAAATCACCTAACAAGGAACACATGTCAGACTTAGAGTGAAGAGAGGTCAGGTAGGAGTTATCCATTCTGTATTAGAAGAAATGGACTCTTCAGGACTAGGAAGATGCACTAGAACAGTCTCACAAGTATGCAAAAATACTACTAAACACCCTCTTCAATATGTAATGTAGCATACAGAAAACAGAGTGATTTAAAAAAAAAACAACAAAAGTTAGTCAAAAATAAAGAACAGTGCTTTGTGGTATAAGTAAAAACAATAAGAAAAAGGATTTAATAAAAAAAAAAAAAAGAAAGGAAAGAAACTGCCCAAAAGGAAAGAGCAACTGGGATAAGGGAAAGGAGAAAAGAAAGAAGGGAAAAGATAAAATATATACAATAAATAATTACACTACTAGTCTCTGTTCATCAAAAAGAACAATTTATGATTTCATTGTTTGATCAGTTTTCATGCCTATATCTTGTAATCTGAGCAACTATTTTGAAGATAACAATACACAATATATTTACCATTGATAATCTACTATTATGATGTTTTAAAATTCTGTATCATTGTTTTTGTTCTTTTTTTATTTTAAAATAAAACAAACTCAAAGACAAGGTGATAAAACAAAAATTAAAGATTGCAGAGCTAAGAAAATAAATTGAGGGCCCAAATAATGCTATCAAAGAACTTTGAAAACTAGAAACAAAATATATAACAACTATGCTTTAAAATTGATATAGTAACATAAAAGAATGGAGATAAATACAATGAACACAGAGAGAAAATGAGTAGAAAAGAGATTTGAATAAATTAACAAATTTGACAAGATGAAGAAATAGTCAAGTGGACAGATTAAAGGACACCAGCACATCTCAGGGAAGGATAGGCTGGGGTCATGCTAGTGATTGGTGTACAGTTTTTTAAACAGACACTCAAAGCTGAGAGAAAAGAGCATAAAGCTCCATTATACTATTATGACAGGATTTTAATTGGCAAAGGACTGCACCCAAGTCATCATATGTGTAAGATCTAGACTCTCTAATCCTAGATTGATATGATAAGACTATCCCAGGGCCTGTACAGCATGACTGTGGTGATCAAATAGGCAGTTTTCAAATAGAACAAAACCAAAGTGGGAAGGTATGGTTGATACTATAGATAGAATTTTTTGAAATCCTTGATGTCTTCCCGCTACTTTGAAAAGTTGGACAGGAGAAACAGTCATCCAGGAAATTCAGCTACCATGTTGCTCAAGTAAGTGTTACTAAACTTAGTACTAGTTTTTAAGACAAGAGATTGTACCAGGCTGTGATAAAAAGAACAAGGGCCACGTAATCATTTTTAGTTTCTATGTGGAGGCAGTTTCAGGCTGTACCGCAGGCAGTGATTCCAAGCTGAGTACAACCACTTCTTTTCATTCTCTTACAAGTGATTACTTAGAAATCTATTTTCCCTTCAAATTCCTGATCATGATACCCTGTTTAAACACTCAAGTCGTATTAATTGCCCAATAAATTTTAATCTTATTTTTGATTAGATATATCAAAATGTTTTCATTTTTAGGGCAGTTGCCAGATTTACTTTGAAGAACATTTAGCATTTATGTAACATAGAGTACTTATCACAAAGCTATAAACCTCGGCAAGGCCTGTCAAAATCCATGTAACAGCAAATCACAGTAAATGGAAATGGAACTTTTAAACCATTAGAACAAAATAGAGCTAGTAAAACATGTTCGTAATCACTTACTGTGCTGTACAATTTACAAGCCAGATAGTGATCGTGTTTCCTGGTAAAGGAGCTTAACAGAAAAACTCATATCACATCTTGAAAATAAAATAGATGATCTCGAACAAAACCCAACAGCCCAGAGTCACGACCTGTAACTGAAAACAGCAGAGAGAGGCACTTGTGAAACACCAGTGCAGGCAGACTCCTTGGAGATGCTGTTTCTCTTCATTAGCTCAAGGAACTAAAGGAAGGTCTTTTGCATATGACTCTCAGGTATTTGATAATGCTTCGTGGTTTAAAGAACCTCATCACATGAAAATTTTTACCTTCTAGGTGAGACCATTATCCTTCACAAATGGGTTGCTTGAGAGCAGTAATTCAACATTTAATCGTGCTCTCTTTATTTCTCCTAAGAGATAAATCTATGAAAATCTGAATTGCACTGTTGTTAAAGTTTCAGTAGACCTCAGTATCTGAATAATGCTCCCAAATGGCATATTTCCTATCATGAGTCAAGAACATGAGCTTTGATTATTTGAATGCAATGCTTATGCATGTGGTACCATAAGGTAGTACAGCTTTAACTCTAAACTCCCCTGTGAGATTCCAACAGTTTTGAAGTAGTTCTGCTGTCTAAAAGCAGCAGAAGCCGGGTGTGGTGGCACACGCCTTTAATCCCAGTACTCCGGAGGCTGAGGTAGGCGGAGCGTTGTGAGTTCGAGGCCAGCTTGGGCTACAACGCGAGCGCAAGGCCGGCCTGAGCTACATAGTGCGACCCTGCCTCAAAAAAACCAGGGCTGGGAGTTTGGCTCAGTGGCTTAAGCACCTGCCCTGGCAGGTGCGAGGTTGTGAGTTCAATCCCTGGTGCCACAAAAAAATAAATAAATAAATAAATAAATAAATAAAAGCAGCAGAGCATGCATGTAGTATGCATATTCTACTGTGGTAAATCGGATCCTAGGACAATCACAAGAGTAGATGACAAAATGACTCGAATTCTTCCCTTTCCTCCACCCATACACTTCTCCACATATCTCTTCAGCGCCTTCCCACACTGATTCTGGGATCAGTTCCATGACTTGTTCAATTTACTCTCTCTTGTTTTCTATCATTAGTGAGAAAGACATACAAAAGTTAAGTTTGCTGAAGATGAGACACATGAAAAGAGCTAAGATATCTTATGAGTTATCTTATTCAAAATTAGTCCAAATCTAGCCCAGTCATGACACATGGGAGAACCTAGCTAAGCTAGAAGAGACAGTAGCTCACCTACAGACTTGTGACCAAATAAATACTTATTGCCTGCAACCACTAATTTCAGAGTAGCTCAATATAGCATTTATAGTAGTCAAACACCTATCAACTCCAATCTTTGTAAACGGAATTAAATGAAAAATAAATGAAAGTGATCTTTTCTATCTTCAGACATTAAAGCCTCACCTACCTTGTTTAGATACTGATTGTAACTCTGGACCCATGCAAGAAATTATTTGGTAGAACAAGCACACACCACCTTTTCCTTTCTGTGTATCTCTAACTGGATTTCTAACAGAAAAGAGAAACTGATAGGGGAAAGGGAAAGGGAAGAGAAAAGGGGGAAAAAAAAAATATATATGTATGTATGTATGTATATGCATTAGTTAGGGTAGTTATATAGCTAGTTTCTCTTAGTCCAGTGACAAGAAAGGTTTGTGCTAATATTGTTTGGACAATGTCTCATTCCTAAACCTTGAACCCTGAGTAACTACTCTGAAGATAACAATATGCACAGGCAGATTTATTTTGTCTGTGGGCCCTGTTCAGGATCATTCCCAAAATAACAGGCCCCAAAGGCTCAGGGAAGGAGGCTTTTATGGAGTTGAAGGGGGAAGCACAGAGGCAGAGTACTCAGCTGTATCCCAGTGACCAGCCTTTTCTAAGAGACAAAGGAACAGGAACTTGAAACAGGAACGATTACTTGGGCAGCTAACAGACGGACTGGAGGGACATTTTCTGCTGCACTATAATCCCAGCACGCTGGCAGGCTGAGACAGGAGGACAGCAGATTTGAGCCCAGCCCAGGCAACTGAATGACTTGGAGAAAGCCTGTCTCAAAATTTTAAAAAATTACAAAGAACCTACGTGGCAGGCTTAATGGAGGACCTCATCTCCTGTTTGGGGGAACACCTTGAGCCTGTCTGGTGCCAGCTACAATATCAGTTTCCTGACTTGATAGTTAATAAAATTATGCTTAATAGGATGATCTACTGAGGAAACCTTTAAACTTCATGTAAATTTATAAATATTTCAAAATAAAACTTCTAAAGTGTAAAAAAATAAAAACCCTACAATTTTTATTGTAATTAATTGCTAAGAGCTTCAGAGAACAAACTTTTGGGGTAGAGACCATAAAAGCAGTGGATGAGGGCCTATCAGACATGGGAATTGGGCTGGAATATATTACATCCAGGGTCTGTCAGGGAAAGGAATTTGGGCATAGGGCCCAAAAAGATAAATGACAGAGCAAAGGAACTACTTGGAAAGTTCACATAGTGTTGTAAAGAAAAGAGTAGAATAACAAAGATTTAGAAAGAAATGCCTCAATAGCCAGGAATACAGGCAAAACCCCCACAAATTTAGGGGAGATAGAAGTTGACTCTCAAGAAATCTAAAACAATTCTGGTAGCATGGATAAAATAGAAGGCCATTCATAAATCTAAAAGATTTCAGAAAATGGGCTGGGAGTTTGGCTCAATGGCTTAGGCACCTGTCTGACAGGCGGGAAGCTGTGAGTTCAATCCCAAAAAAGATTTCAGAAAATGTATTTCCTAAAATATTCCTTTTGAAAAAAATAAATTTATTATCCCAGGTAACAGAGAGAAGGGATCAAAAGTGCAGTAAGTTTTGAATCTAGGATTGAAATAAGATAAAAAATTATGAAATCAATTGTAAAATCAAGGATTTTTCTTAAAATGAAACATGAAAAAATTCAGAAAACTAAAACCCTACTCATGTTGACTTAAGTCATATGCATTTACATATCAATATTAATTTTCAAATTAGAAGGTGAAAATATTAAAATTAGTAGATAATGCAACAGAACATCTTTAACATGTATTCATAGTATTCTAATAAAACATTTATTGCACTACTGAAAAATATTAGGGAGGTGAATCATCATTGTTTAGTAAAATTTAAAACTTTCAAAAAGAAAAATAGAAAGCAAAATTTACTTAACTTTTACCGAAATAATTTTCAGGACAAATATTGAAATGCTATGAAAGTAAGACTGAGAATAATATAGTGAAATATTATAAAATATTGGCGAGTTAAAAATATTCTAAAATAATAGAAATTATCAAATCCATTAATATCAAAGATAAATTTTATTTAAAACAGTAAAAAGCACACAAATCTATATAAAATAATGGAAAACAGAAAAGAAAATGCACACACACTCAAACTCTGTCTCCATGTCTTTTTGCCTGTCTCTGTCTCTGTCTCTGTCTCTGTCTCTGTCTCTGTCTCTGTTTGTCTGTCTGTCTCTCTATTCATCTGTCTATCTACGTGATGAGCAGATAGATATATATCACACAGACACACACACACACATACCAACCATCCGCAAATCTGAACTTCTCTGGCAATCAAGCCAGCACCAAATATGATCAGTACAATACAGTTTTGCTCTAAAAAAAAAAGGTCACAGAAATGCATAAGTTGTGTTGGTAAGAATTTGAGGAAATTTGATTGAGTATTGCAGGGAGAGAAACTGTAGACATTTTCCAATGAACAACTGAACCCTCACCATACAAAGCTTTAGGATTGTGCATACTATTTTTCCAACAATTTCACCTTTTAGACTATCCTAAAAAATACCTACGGATTTTTGTAAAAAATTATTAGCAAGGTTATTTCACCAGAGTGTACATAATAATAAAGACTAAAGAAGTATCATGACCATTTATAGTAAGGAACTTTTAAAAAATTAAAGCAATATTCATGAATAATGGAATACTATTCAACCTTCAAAAGAAAAATATCCAGCACTTTGTGCCAGTGTAGATCAATTTAACACATCTAATAGTGAAATAAGACAAGTACAGAAAGATAAATGTTGCACAATCCTACTCACATGTGAAATCTAAGGTTCAATTTATTTCAATTTATTTATCCCTAACAAGGTGCTTAGTTGGGACAGAAAAATGAAGGGAATGAGGACATGTAGGTCAAAGGATACATATTTTAGCTGTATAGGATAAATGAGTCCTGGAGATTTAGCATACCATTGCATTGTAAACTTAAAATTTCTTATGAATGAAGACCAGAAATTTTCTCAATACTAAGAAGAAAAGGGAACCATATGACTAGATAGACATGCCAATTAATTAACTTGATAGTGCTAATCATTTCAAAATATACATGGTATATTTTGAAAAAATCTTTAGCATAATGCACACCATAATATGTTCATTTTTCTGTCAATTGTATCCCAAGGACTTTGAAGAGCAAAGTCATATAAAGGAATATTAGATAGATACAGAAATTATGTTGGAGAAAACTAATAAGTGGTTCATAATAATAGTTATGACCTATTGCTAATCAAAATAGTTTTAAAAATGGCATGTGCATATGATCTGCATATCATGTATACAAAATCTTGTTTGTGAGCGTAATT
Source organism: Dasyprocta punctata (assembly GCA_004363535.1). Classification (NCBI taxonomy): domain Eukaryota; kingdom Metazoa; phylum Chordata; class Mammalia; order Rodentia; family Dasyproctidae; genus Dasyprocta; species Dasyprocta punctata. Next base: position 15,908 of record RJWM01015494.1, read on the forward strand.
TGTTCCAGGAGCTTGCTTGTAATACAAAGTAATTACATGTCAAAGTGAATTACCCTATAAGAAATAATGCAAACTCAGATGATTTGTTCCATAACTCAAAAATATTAATATAAAATTGATTACAAAACTGTAATATAATACATGATAATAAAAACACAAACTATAAAGAAAGATAAACAAATTAACCTGAACTTACCTATGAAAACCTTCATGACTGGTGTGAAGGAAACAACAGAGAAAAGGGTATTGTGTAGGATGAATTTCACTATCATTTACAGAATCACTGCTATCTATTGACTTAAAGAAATTTCTTCTTTTCATGCAACTTTAGCAAGGAACCTATTCGATGATATTTGCTTTTACCTCCTTTTGAGGATCTCATAGAAATATGACATTACATTAAACAGATTCATCACTCACTGCTACAGCATTATTCAAATGGTGCTTTTCGGTTTCCCACATTTTACACATCTGTGTAATCTCATGTGAAGTGAAGGACTCCTCTGCCTTTTCTCCTCCTCCTCTGTAGATGAGGTCTCCACCACAATCTTTTGTTGTTGAGAGACAGTCACTCACAATCCACAGAGAAAGAGAGAGACAGACAGAGAGACACCATTGGCTCTGTTGTGATCATGTGACATGCAGCACCATGTAGTACTTGTAACACAAGATAGCACTCATTTATCAGGTTAAAACTAATTTGATAGTTTTGCTCATCTTGTGAAACAGTTGCAATCCAAGGCTTTCCTGTGTTGATAAAACCACTGACAAATCAGTAAATGTATGCAAATACATAAAAGTGATGGCAGTGTTTTCTCTGGGTTGCAATAATTTTTGAAGATTTATTCTTTATGTTTTATATATTACCTAAAATATCTTTTGTAAAATCAGTTATAAATATGTGTAGATACATACATATATACACCTGCTTAATTAATCTTTTCTAAACATTCATCCAGAATAAATTACCAGAGGTACTGAAAATTATTTGATTATACTGATTTTTATCATGAGATTATTCATAATGGCCAAAATTTGAATATATACTTCATTTAGGAATTTGTTACATAAATTACTTCTTGTTTATTTTACAGGATGCTATACATCCATTAAAATCCATATGCTTTTGTAATATTTCATCACTTTGGAAAATTCTATAAACAAAAAAGCAGAATAATTTTATATGGGTAAGAATGCTCTGTGTGCACACATGTGGATGTATTTAGAGGAAAACCTTGAGACTAGAGAGAGCTGTGGATATAATAGGAGAATATATATGTATTTTTTTAAAATAAGTCCAGCAATCTAGCCTTAGATGATTTTCATCATAGAATGATGAAAGACTCATTAGATTTATTCAATAAATCATCCAAGTAGAATTACCCACTATAATCAAAGAGAGACAAGACTAGAGATTGAAGGATGGTAGTTATTATTTATGTCTAGCCAGAATAAAATTGCCCAGTATATGAGCCATTTGTGTAGTAAGCCCTGGTTTAATGTACATTGTGTTCACTAAGGTTCCTATTATTGTACTATTGTACATTGAGGCATACTTATCAAATTATCACATAGTCTATGCTAAGATAAAATAACCGATGAGTTAGACGACAGACTGATTTACAAATCTCAATATACTAGATCAATGAGACGATACCAACAATGTAAAATTTGCCAGAAATGTGAAACCCAAGAATTAGGTTCAAATTACCATCACCAGTAATTATTTTATGGGGGGAAACTTGTTTTGACATCCAGTTGCTCTAACAAAAACACAAATACAATACTATCAGTGAATTTATACCATTGAGTCTTGATTGCCAAGTTGACTGGATTAAGAGACTCCTAGGGAGATGATCAGGTTCTGAGGGCACTAACTTCTTCAATGATTTCATAGTTGGATGGACTATCAGGAGATGACAACTAGTTGTAGAAAGTGGGTCATGTGGTTGTGATTTTAGGAACTGTATCTGTTCTCTGTCTTTTTTTCTGTTTTTCCCCAGCTTTCTGCTTCTCAGATGCCATGAATTGAGCAGCTTGCCTCTACCACTCACTTCTACCATGACTATAGAGAGAATTTTCTTAAATCTTAAACCTCTCCCCCTTTAAGTTGCAGGTGTCGGGTATTTTGTTTCAACTGCGGAAAAGCTGATTCCTTCAGAGGTCAAGCCCAATTATTGCAAGAGTGTTTCCAAAAATGAAGACAATTTTATGCTATATTAATGGAAATTCTGTATACAACAAGAGAAATTTTGAGATTTTTTTTGCTCTTAATTTTTTTATCATAAGGGTAAAAAAACAATAAAAACAATGATATAGAATTTCATATCAAGGGCTGGGGATATAGCTCAGTGGCACAATGCCTGACTGGCAAGCACAAGGTCATTGAGTTTGATTCCCAGTACCTAAATAAATAAATAAGTAAATAAATTTTATATCAAGGCAATAGGAAATTAACAATGGTTAATTATATTGCATATTGTTTTCTTCAAAGTAGCTGCTCAGATTACAAAATACAGGCATGCAAACTGATCAAATAATATAAAGCACAAACTGCTTTTTTGAAATACCTAGAATATATGTTTCACTCTAAGAACACCTTAAGGCACTATGCACAAAAGAGAATGATGAGGTTGACAAATGTTTGGAAAACAGTTACCAGGAAATCTTGTAGGGACTGGGATATTGAACTGGAAAAGATGTGTGTGTGTATGAAACACAATTACTATTTTAAAATGTTGAAAGATTTGTCCAATGACCTGAATGACTGTATACTATATGTAGTCCACAAAGCAAAAGCAGGAATATATAAAGAAAGATACAGGAACAGTGACTTCACTGCAACATGTCAGCAGACTAGGGCAATACTGAATCCTCACTCCATCTCTGCAATATTCCACCACTCCTTAAGCCGCCAGATGCTGCAGCCACAATGAGATCAATGATAGCAAAGATTAAAAAGATTAGGCCTCTTCATCTGGGAAAGCAACCATTAGAAGATGATATAGTTCCCTTTAAATTAACAAAAACGTATTCACTAAATCTAAAAAGGACCTCATCCATGAACTACTATTTAAATGTAAAAAGTGAAAAATAAGTACTAACAGCAGGCATTTGCTGAACACAAAGAATGTATCAGAAATGATTTTAAGAATAAAAAAACACTAAAAACAACGATACAGAATTTCATATCAAGGGCTGGGGATACAGCTCAGTGGCATAATGCTTGACTGGCAAGCGCAAGGTGGTTGAGTATGATTTCCAGTACCAAAATAATAAAATAATAAATAAATAAATTTTATATCAAGACAATAGAAAATTAACAATGGTTAATTACATTGCATATTATTTCTCAGATTTAAAAAACTGGGAAATTTTAGAAAACTTTGTTCTTAATCACAAAGCTAGTAAATGGAAGAAATAAATTTAATTTCATTCCTTTTTTTATGTCTGTGCTCTTTCTTCTTCAACCTTGTGTCTTGCTGGCATGTGGGAGACAGAAATAGAGAATATATTACTTGCAAAAGTGAAAAAAAATCTTATTTTTGAATGAAGATAATGAAATCTAAAAAATAGCATAGTAATTTATTCTCCTCAAGAAGTTTCTGGGGTTCAAGAAAGAGACCTTAAGACTTTTATACATCTATCATTTTCCCTGGAACAGTGCGTAAGATTCTATTTATGAAGCAGTTTTCATTAACATATTTTTACATTTAAATATGAAGCATATTTCTCACACAATCAGAAATGTCTGTTAACTTAGATTTCTGCATATTTCCCATAATAAGCCATGCTGTCCCTGAGGTTTCTGTGTATTCTTGTATTTTCTACAGTCATTAGAAGATATTATAAATTAGGCCTGAAAAGGATGATTATTAGGTATACTCTATTATGCTCATATTTCTTAAATATGTATAACTTGACCTTATTTTTCAGTATAAGAAATGCCTCATGACTCAATAATGGAAAATAACACAAAATTTCTGTCTTTTACCCAGCAAGAAAAAAAATACCAAATTATTTATTTCGAGAGATAGCAGATAATAAAGTGAAAAATGAGTTAATAAAGAGTTTTAGAAAAAAGAAAAATATGTTATAGTGGAAGATAAGGCTATTTGAAATATATTTTTAAATGAAAACTTTTGAAGCAGGCTAGGTACATCCTTGTAGAAGGAAAACCTTGCTTGTTCAGAACATCTTGCACCTGGCAAAGTATTTTTTTTTTCGTTGTTGTCGTTTCTTTTCTTTTCTTTCTTTTTTTTTGTTATGCTCATGCTTTTAAAGAGACTCTGATATTTGAAGATCCAGCCAGGTAGATGCCAGATACCTATTTTTCATATAGCTCAAGATCAATGGGCAGACACCTGGGAAGGTTTTGCTCTCCCAGGCCAAAACAAACAAAAACTATTTTTGAGAACCCTCGTAGAAGAGCCAGAAACCCACATAAATTGCTATGCCTACCTCCTTTCTGATCTTTGATTTTGCCACTTACATAGTACAATTGTTATACCTAGGTCTTAGTTTCATTTAAGACCACTGGTTGGAGAAAATAGAGGATAGTTTATTGTTTATTAGTCATAGAAGAGAGATTCAGAATAGACTGTAGGCAACAAGTTCAGCAAAAAGTTGAAGAGGAGATGCCTACTGTTGTAGTCAGGGGCTATAAGGAGAACAACTGCATATAGGACACAGAATTTATAATACTATTTTATGATGGTCACTCAGAGTTAAACACAAGAAAGTACAGGAAAATCTGTCCACAACACTAGGCCCAGGATATTCAGCCAAGGGCCTGGATCCCACAGCAATGTCCTGCATGAGTCCAGCTAAAGACCCAGAGCCCATGACAATGCCTCCCACAAATCCAACTGGAAATCTAAGAGCCCATGATAAGGACTCATGCCGGTCCATTTTATGGATCTGCGCTGGGAAGGTCAAAGGTCAACGGTGGAACCTAGGAAGTCTATGCCAGTGGGGTGAAGGAGCTGTGCAGTAGGGTGAGGGTTCTACACTGGAGCCAAGAAGTCACACTCAAAATACGGAGCGGGGCTGCCCTGAAGAGTACCATGGTCATCCTCAGCAGCAACGAGGTCCCAAGCTCCTCTGATGATGAGAACAGTCAAGTACAGGTCAGGAAGCCCAGTGTGACAAGCTTCTTCTGGAGATTAAACAGCACACATCTTCCCCTCCAGAGCCAGGAAGCAATGCTCAATGTTAGGATCAGAGCTCCCCCAAGGTGAACCAGAGCCACTCTCATCGAAGAGGTCCTGAGCTCCTCTGACAATAATGGCTGAATCCATATTGGGGAAGCCAGCATGACAAGCACCTCTAGGAGAACCATCGGCTTGAAACAGCACCTCTTAGGAGAACTCACAATGCCTCACTGTTCTTCTCCATGTCTCTATTTATGCTGGCAACTTTCTTCAGGTGGGCCATCTACACTCAGCACCATGCTGATGTAATTCAGCTGGTGGTAAGTTGACCACCAGTTTTTAATCCATAACACCTACAAACAGATCAGGATTAGGAAGACTACAAATGTTTAAGGGTAAAGCTGCAGGGAAGACCAGAAAAGTTTATACACTGGGTAGTGACCAGTGATAATAACAATGATGTGAAGCATAGTGGATTTAATTTATTTCAGGATTCCAAATCTCTATTGGCTGTTGGTGGATGGGGTACAGGCAATGGAAATACTAACACTTTCTCCTCATCAGCTGCAGCCTGGATCACCAGAGTAAATTCCTGTTTTAGGTAGATGGAGAGATTCAAGTTTCCTGGGGACAAATCAACAATGGTCTCAACTGATGCATCTACTAATGTACCCATCTCTGTTTTTCAGAAACTACCAGGTCATGTATCTTTCAACCAACAGTGAGGTCAGATTACCTTTCAGAGTTGTCTTTGGGATTCTGGGCCCTAGTGGAAAGGCTAGCACCATCCAGGAGTTTAAAAATAGTAGTCATTAAATACATTATTGAAAGTAAAAGGCAAGTAAGAAAAGAAGAATTCATGGGGTCTGGAATATAGCTCAGTGGTAGAAGGCTTGCCTACCATGTGCAAGGCCCTGGGTGCAAATCCATAGGACAAAAAAGAAGGAGGAGGAGGAGGAGGAGGAGAGGAAGCAGAAGCAAAAGCAGAAGCAGAAGCAGAAGCAGAAGAAGGAGAAGGAGAAGGAGAAGAAGGAGAAGAAGAATTCGGGAAATCGCAACTCCTCACACTAAGACTTTAGAAAATAGGATGAATAAAGAAAAAAATACACATATGACTACTAGTTTGTCTTCAAAAGGAAATGTTTTGTTTTAAAAACAACATAGGTCAACCTAGAGGATGTGTTAAGTGAAATAACCCTGAATCTAAAGGAAAAATACCACTTTATCTCACTTAGATATGGATCTAAAAAAGCTGAACCCATACAAGATTAGAGTAGAATGGAGGTTACTAAAGGCTAGGTGGGTGAATAAGTGTTAGAGAATATGTTGGTGAAAAGATACAATATTTAAGTTAAATATAGGGGTACTAATTCAGGAGATCTATTGCCCCACATGGTGACTATGATTAATAATATATACTTAAAAATTGCTAAAACACTTTAAAACTTCTCAGCCCCCAAAGGAAAAAAAGGACATGAGATGATTTAGCCATCCCAAAATGTATGCATATGTCCAGACATCCTGTCATATATCAAAAGTATATAAAATTTTCGTTAGTCAATTAAGAAAAACATTGGTCGCAAACATAGATCAAGTACCAAGAATAACACTAATTTTAAGGCATTAGTAATTAAGGCTGTTACATAATTTTTGAAGTGAATGCTATTTGTTCTGGAAGATTCTTCTCACTGGATTGGAAACTGATGGCAGCGTATTCCAAAACAGATTTTTAAATTGTGAACTAACCACTTAGTACTGTGGTCATGAAAGTTTACGTTAAAATAGTGGTTGAAGCAAGATAAAGAGAAAGATTTTATTAGTTACTTTTTCTCCACCTAATTTTCATGTCTGTTCTTTCTTCAAGTAACAATTGCTAACTTCCCCATCATTCCATAGTATACGCTTTTCTATGTATTTTCATAAATTTTCCTATGATAAGCATATCTACCACATTGCTGCCCTTGCAATCTTACAAAATATTTGTGTTGAATATTTCACCTCTCTTTAATTCATAAACCATTATAAAATCAGCCTCTATGTGGTTTGGAGGTGAATGAGAAAGCATGGGCAACACATTATAAATGACCCAAAGAGTGCCACTTCCTAACACGTGAATTTGAGCAATCAACTGATAGCAACTTATTTTAAAATTTCCTAAAATGTGAAACAGAATTAATAAAAATATATATGCTCCCCATATAAGATTATATATGTGAGAATATCTCAAGTGAGATCATCTATGAAAATGCACAGGGCAAGTTATAAAAACTAAAATATACTTGCTACTATTAGCTTACTGTTCATTGACTACCACATAGAGAAATTTTGTATAGTTCCTGTCATTCCACCCACTAAAAACTCCAGATCCTTACTCTGGAGAGACATGAACTCTTGATCAAAGGTTTTCAGTGGCAAGTCATGCAGGCAAAATAAATAAATAAATAAACAAAAAGAAAAAAAGAAAAGAAAAAAACATAATAAGCCCCAATTTTTATAGAACAATAGGGAATAATGAAAATGTTGTTACAATCAATTACTTAAACCTTGCACATTTGCTCCTGGCAAGCATGGAAAGATTTAAAAAGTATTTAATGAGAGCAAGTAATTGCACACACTCTGCACACTGCTCGATTGTTCTCTGATGCGCCCTAAATGTGCTGATACCAGCTTTCCTTCATCCGTGCTCCCTCCAGGCCAGGAACCTCGGATGAGTCTATCAATAGAAAGTGCATTGTGCACATTGTAATTCAGTAAAGATGAACAAAGCTACAATCTTGGAAGAAATATAAAGTACCTTTCAAGTGGCAGTGGAAATGTGAAATGAAAGCTTGACCCCCAAACAAGCTTTTGGTTGTTTCTTTTTTATTAAAATAAGATCAACCATGAAACAAATTTTGAGGCATAACATTGACAAATCAGAAATGCTTTGTGTACTTACTTGACCTCCTCCTACACCTATCTCTCTCTGACCCAAAGCATCTATTTTTCCCTCAATTTATTTAATTATATACATGTGTTCAATCATTGTGTTTTAAACTCCAGTTTTAAATATCATTCCTTTCATTAGACTGACTGCACTTGTATTAGCAATGGCATTAATGCTTCCTAAGTACTTACTGTGTTTCAGACATCATAGTAGAGGCTTTATATGAATCGGCTTCTTTAATCTACCTAACCATTCTGTGAGGTAAGGCTTTCTGTTAGTCAGTTTTTCCTTGCTGTGAGTAAATACAAACCAAAACAAAACAAAGAAAACCACAACTTAGTGGAGAAACTATTTCTTTTGGCTCACAATTTCAGAGCTTTCAGTCCATGGTTAGCTGGCTTCATTGTTGTGAGGCCTGTGGTAAGGCACAAACATCACGGCTGAAGAAAACCATACCAGAAGAAACCTGCTTACTTCACAGTAGCCAAGAGGGAGAAGAGAGAGACAGAGACAGAGATACTGAGAGACAGAGAGGCAGACAGAATGAAAGGAAGAAGATAGGGACCAGATAGAGACTCCCAAATCATTTCCCCAATCACCCAATCTTTTCACTAGGCCCTAACTCCTAATAGCCCATTTAGTTATGAACTCAGTACGAATTAATCGATTGACGAGGTAAGTACCCTCATAAATTGTCCACTTCCTAAAAGCACTTCAACAGGCCTAGAGGGGCTTTTATAGATCCAAACTATAAGAGCCCTTTAGTATTCTCATCTTACAGATGAAGAAAGTCTCAAGTAGGTCACATTCTTTGCTCCAATACACTAATAATTGGCAAGTCAGTGATTTAAACTGGGTCTGCCTAACATGAGAGTCTGTGACCTTAAATCTTACATAAAACCATGGAGGTGTTAGACCTGAAGCAGTGAGAGAACACGCCCCTGCTGGTTAATCCTGGGGAGGCACGCAGAAGAGGGGTCTGGAACCTTGGAGAGGAGAACTGAAGCCCTTCCTGGAGTTGAGAATGTCAAGAGAACACGTAAAAGAGGAAGGGAAGAAAGTCAGAAAGGCTTTGGGGGTGAAAACCAAGATTCTATGCTGAAAATGATGAGGAAAACTCAAGATTAATCCTTTGAAGATCACTGTGTCAGATTCATGCTGGATGACTGGAAGAGGATGATGGAACATAGAAGAAAGTCGCAGTGATGATCTAGGTGAGAAATGACTAGGGCTTCAGTCAGTGATTGAGGATGGAGAAGAATGGGTGCAGACACAGAAGGAGCAGGGCGGTTTCCATTTGGAGACATTTACCAATAAAACAATGTGGGGAAACTGCAAAACTGGGGAAAATATAATGTTAGTTGAGAAATTTATGGCATAGTACAGGTGCTCTATGAACCGTCAGAGCTTTAAAATTTAGTGGGAGCCACTGCCATGCATTCAGTGGGGGCCATAAGATTCTTCCCAGAGGTTGGCTTCGTTCAGTGGATACAGAGGCTGCACAGACCACTGTACCATTAGAGAAGAGAGAGGAGACAAACATTTGCGCAAGGGACAGACTACAAAGACTGTCACCTAGACATGACCGCATAGGCCTCCAGGGACAGTAAAGAAATCAGTCTGCCTAGAAAAAGAAGTACATTACCTAGAGAGACATTGAGAGTCCTGTGAAATCAGAAATGCTGGAACATTAAAGTACAGTAGAGTGGTCAGGAAAATGGCTCCAACTGTCAGACTTGAATCTCAGTTCCCTACTTATTACTTATATGACTCTAAATTAGCCATGAAATTTAACGACATCTCTAAGACTACCTGGAAGATGAACATAACTACAATACTACAGAAAGTACTATGAACAATAGGTATCTTTAAAAGTGCTTTATTGCATGGAAAAAAATCAATAGTTGTTCATATATATATCATGAGGTTCTTAAATACCAAGCAGAAATTTAAAGATGATTTAAAAAAAGGAGTTACTATTTTGTTCTTAAAACACTGTACTTACAAAGGATGTTTTTCTTCACGACAACTGATACAGATTAATGATGATGGGTTAGGTATTATTCAATTAATTTTGCTTTCTTTAGACGATAAATCTAAGACCCAAAGACATTCAGTGGCATAACCAAGGTCACACTCAATCAATCCAGAGACAAACAGAAAGTCAGTGGTTTTCTAACCTTAATGAGATGAATCTTTGTTTACATGATACTAGATAATAATTCACTTAAAAAACTATTGGTGAAGTAAAAATTTTTATACTACTTGCACCTCATTTTTATTACTAATCTACCAAAATAACTCTGTCAAGATTATTTTAGAATATATAATCCCTGAAGTTGAATTTTTGTTTTGTTTGTTGTGTTTACCTTTCTAGAATTAAGTTCCTCCAATACCAAGCAGTATGTAGTAGGCAACCAAAAATGTAACAATCCGCATTGTATTTATCTCCTTAGAAGGAAGCTAAAGGGTACCATCTGGTGAAAACCACAAACTAGTAAATTTCAATATTTCTGTTGCTTTCCTCTGGAAAGTTTCTTACTTCCTATGCGACTTTTTTTTCAAATTATTTTTATATGTTGGTTGGAAAGATAGATGAAAGATTGTAGGCTAAAGGCAAGACAAATACAAGGGAATGAATTAATGAAAGTTGTTTTCTTCTAAAAATTTTCAACCTTTTTTCCACCTCCCCTGCTGAGATATTTCAATAATTTGCAATAAAGTAAGATCAAAATATCTACCAAATATAAAATATAAATTTCATTACACAAAAGCTAAAAACTTAACACCTATGCAAAGATACAGCCAAGTCTAATCAATTGACATGATCTTTCAAAATAGCCTCCTTTCCCCACAGTATAAATTTTTAATGAACACATAAAACTTTGGAAAGATGCTTCAGAACTCAATATTAAATTGCTTTTTATTCTTGTTATATCTTCCATATTTCGCATGACATTAAGGAGGCTTGCTCCTTGATTATTTTTCCTTCATCAAAATTATGTAGTTTCTTATAGGTTAAAAAAATTCTAGGCGGTAGTACTTTAATGTCGATTAGGCAGTTTGAAAAGATAATACTGTATTTCTCTACCTTGATCTATAAGGAACTTGTAACATACTCATAGGGGAAAAAATCCAACTTGAGCGCTGAGGCAATCATTTTTAAGAAGTTCCAACAACTGCTCTTAAGGACTGATCTTTTAACAGTAGGCACTCTTTTAAAGGTTCAAACAATTACTAAACCAAAATTAGAAATAATCCCAACCATGAGGCAATACAGAGTGAATGGTAATGAATACAGAGAAAGAATATAAATGTATACTAAATCATACAGCATTCATATTCCTGGAAAAGAGTAATGATTTGACTCTATTACAATTACTGTTATTATATAGCACTTATGTGCTATTTTCCATTTTAAAAGTGTGCTCCTGTTATTGAATTAAGATAAAGAATTTCAGTTCTTCATTTAAACTACCCTTCAATAATTTACATGAACTATAAATTATGCAGAATAACATGTGCATGAGAAAGTTTCAAAGAAAATAACACTAGTTTAAATTTTATTTCTTTACCAAGATAAGGAAAGTTTGTGAATTTAGGGAATGATGTTGATTTTAGTAAACTGCAGAATGAGGGCCAGGAGAAGCAAAAACAGATCTTTTCCATTGGATTACAAATAATGACACAAGAACCCATCTGCTTGTGTTTCATGGTGAAGAATGCCTTGATTATTTGATGAGTAGGAGGGAAAGTTTGGTGGGATGAAAGATGGAATAAAGCCAGTGAAGCTGGCTGCCTCAAGTTCAACAAGAAAATGTCAAATCAAATGTGTGTTCTCTTCCTGAAAAATACCCACCCTCGTTATGCACCCATGTGTTGATGACTGATGCAAATGAAATCTTCAAGTGCTGTACAACTGTGCTGCCTGCTGATGTCGGCCCTGTGAGAACCAGTCTCTAGCAAACCACAGGATTAAATTTTCAGCCTTAGAAAAACCACGTAGACATTAAATGGTAATAAGCACAACCTTTCTTTCCTCTTAGCTATGTGCAATTTAATCATTGAACTACTAGAATTGAAACAGTTGTGCTTTGGATTGGAAATAATTTGAATTCTGCTATCACTTTTAGGTGGAAAACTAGGCTACTGCTATTTCCCTTAGGCAAAAACATCTGTGACGTAAGCTAATCAGTGTCCACATGTCACTATTATTTCACACAAACAGGGCTAGAGTAGCATGCTTCGCAAAGAGGAGCCATAATCTTAAAGAAGAATCATTGATTTTGAGTAAAGCCCACTTTATTAGATCAAATATTTTCAGGTCAACTAACAATTTGTTAACTGAGTGTTTCAGTCAATGAGTGTATGTATGTAAGCACTGATAGATTTTTTTCATTCAGATCCAAACTATGAGATACTATATTAATTCTGTGCTGTTACTTTATAAAACCAAAGGTGATTTTTTTAGATAAAAGTGAGAAAGGCATAAATTCTTCTGTCTTAGTAGTAAAAAAGTAAGCCAGAAATTTACTCTTCTCAAAAGCATCTGTTATTTTAATGAGTAATAATGCAAACATTGAAACAAGAACATCATAAAATATTTAGCACAAAAAATCACTTAATGTAGATAACTCAGTAAGTTAATTGGCTTGTTTAAATTAATAAGCAGCTATGAAAAAAATGATAATGGTGACAAATACAAATCATCAAAGAAAAATTTTAGAGCATTTAATTAAAAGATTTACTTTTGAATTGGAGTTCAAAGTACTTAATTCCTTTAGTTTCAAGTTTGATCATAATTATATACTTACTTTATTGATTTAACTATTATCCTTCTTAGCCATATATTTGTTCTAGCTATAATAGAAGTTTCTCAAAGCTAAAGATAGTAGCAAATCTAACATTATACAGTACAATAATATAGCAGGTTATTTAAAATTTAAGGGAAAATTTTTCCTTTGATATGAGCCTTTTTATGACAAAAAATTTCTCACAAGCCTACAACAAAATATAGTCCCGTAAATATAAGTCCCAATAAAATAGTATCTGATTATTTTTCATGGAAATTAGTGATGCATAATAATATATGTCATTAATGATAGTCAAATCATTATTGCATTTTAATGAATGAGTTAAATGCCTGAGATTATCAACTATACTAAGGGAATAATTATCTGAGAAAAATTGATTCTGGCATTTGGTAATTAGTAGTTGAAAAATTGTAAATTTCTCTGAAAGGACACTTTGTCTGAAATGATTTATGCCATCCCAAATGCCAGAGTCACAAATTACATTGTGTGTAGAAAAAATTTTATTACATAACCACAAACTATTCTGGGTCAAGAAAATATTTTAAATGATTTAGAAAGCATCCTTATTCAACTTGTAGTAGCATCAGTAAGAACTACTACAATTTTCAGAAGAAAATATTCATGATGTGACAAGATTAGTTGGACAAATGGGAACAAGGTGAAGAGGGGGAGAAGGAAGGAAGGAGACAGGGAGAGAGATACAGAGAGACAGAGACAGAGACACAGAGAGACACAGACACAGAGATAACTGTCTTTTTGTAACCTAATATTGGAAGGAACATCACACATGTTTTATTTGTCAGAAGCAAGTCCCTGAGGCCATCTATACTGAGGGAGAAAGGGTTATATAAGACACATGTATTAGTAAGTAGGAATTTTCCCAGTCATTTTAAAACCTGTCCACCACAGAGTTCAATTCTAGGCTCGTAATTATAGATGATTTTATTGATGTCATGAAAGACAAAGAAAACCGCAAGAGCAATTTCCATGTGAAGCATGAGGGACAGGAAGATTTACAAAGACCGTCATCTTGTACTTTTTTTTTTTTTGAGACGAGAAATCACGATGTAGTTCAGATTGACCTCAAACTCTCTAGGTGACCTAGGCTGGCCTTGAACACTCAACAGTCCTCCTACCTCAGCTTTCCAAATACTGGGATTACAGGCATGGGCCATCATGCCCAGGAAGATCTTGTTTTAAAAAGTGTTTTTCAAGTTGAAACTGGATCAATTGACAAAATTGGTGTGTGGACTATATATTAGGCAAATGTATTTTATCAATGTCAAATTTCAGAGGTTCTTAACTACGGTGGTTATGTGAGAGAATGTTAATGCTTTTGTTCTTAGGAAACATACACTGAAGTACCGAGGGATAAAGAAGCATAAATTTCAAATAATTCAATACGCATATTCCTGTAAGTGTACATTATAGAGACAGCACAAATGATTAAGCAACTAAAGCAAACTACTAACCCTTGATGATGAATCTTAATAAACTGTATGGTAGTTCTTTGTACTACCATAGTAACTTTTTGGTAAGCTTGAAATTATTTGGAAAGTTTTAAAATTAGCATAGCCAACATGGGGAATTTTTAATGAAACCAAAGAAATTATTTTTAAATATCATTACACAGTATTAATTTTAGTTTAACTATATAAGGTAGGTATGTAAATATACCCAGTGGAAATTTTTGCATGCCAGATATAAGGCAAGGGGTTTTATTAAATATATGTTATTCAATTTAAATTTAAACATAACTTGCATAATAAAAACTGTTATTGTTTAGTCTAGTTCATAAATGAGTGAGCACAGGTTCAGAGAATTTTAGTAACTCATTGAAAATGTAGTTTTTAAGTGGCCCTGCACAGAGTCAGAGTTTGAAGTTGCTGACTCTATCAGATAAAAAATTATCTTCATAGTAATTAAAAAGAAACTGAGAGACAAACTCGGAGTATTTATTTACCTATTATCTATTAGATCATTAAAACAGATCAGCTGCTATTCAGTAGCTAACAGTAAGTTAGGAGTTACTTTAAGTGAATTTTGTAGACAAATGAAGTTTTCTTAGAAATACCATTTTATCAAGAATTTGGTAATTAAAATATTATCACCAATATTTTATTAGAATGTTATGCCTTTGGGCAAAATCTTTAAAATTCTCAACAGTTTTAAAAACATTCTATTTCAGTCATTGGGAAAAAGTCAACCTAAATAATCAAACCTAAGATTATTGTTCAAAATCAGAGAACAAAGATTTCTCTCAAATGCCCAGAAAGGTAGCTTTCCTCTAAATCTGTGCTGCTTCATTTTTAACCTATGGGTCTTTGCAATTCCTTTCAATTCAGGGCCAAAACAAATACAACTTTCAGTTCTGGTCCTGCAAACAGCGGACTTTGGCAGGGGAACACAGTGGAGGGCAGGAAGGCAGGAAATCCCGTGCTTTCCCTGGACTCAGGGCTGCCTTCACTAAGGCATAGCTTCCTGGTGACCTGCTGCCCCTGTCCTGGGGCTGCGTTTTAAGTCTTTCTTGACATTCTTCCCACAACTCCACTTTTCAGTGGTCCAGAGAGATGGATGTAAATCAAGATCTCCTGCTATGAAAGAGGAGAGGCTTATGCCTGTAACACTCAGCCTTAGAATATATTTGCTGATCTTGTTCCTCAATAAAGAAACGTATGGTCTTATACTTTGCATCAAAAGTAGTTATGTCAACCACCCTGTGAAATCCTGACAATATCTATTTTTAGTGCTTTCTTAATAGCTGGCATTCACTGAGCATCTGCTTTGTGCCTGGCATTGTACTAATCAGTCACACAGGTAGTCAGTCGGTCAAATGACTGCAATTCAAACCCATTGCCATTGGCTTTGCTTCATGATTAATTTACATACCTTTAATATGAAAAGAGACAAGAAGAATACAAAATTAAATTTTACGTGCAACAGTCCCAGGAAGCTAACAATTAAGAAGTGGCATTAACAGAAATGCATAAATAGTTAAAATACACTGTAAAGTATGTAGGAGGTTGTAATTGAATTTCATGAGTTCGAGGGTTACTAATTGATGTGAATAAAACTTTACCAAACTAAAGAAAATTTAACGAAACTATTTCAACATCAGCTATAATTAGATAAATGAATAAAATGTTTTTTCCACCACAAAAACAGTAACAACAAAAATACCCTAAGAAAACACAGTAAGGAAAATGTGGGAGGGAGACTAAAAGGAAAATAAAGTGATGTATTTGAGTACAAAAAATAGTTTATTTTGGATGAATACTATTTGTGTGTAAAACAAAATTTGAGAACAGTTCATATAACTTAGTGAATTGCAGAATAAGACACATAATGGTAAATTCTAAGAACAGCAAAGTTTTGAGTAGTGGAGGAACAGGGTTGAGGCTATGCTCCCAACCTGCAATAGTAACTGCAGAAGGCACCATGTATTACTTAGATTTAAATTTAAGCTAAAATTAAACAAAATGAGAAATTTTAGCTTCTCAGTTGAATTAGTCCCATTTCAAATGCTCAGTAACCAGTAGCTCCTATAAGGGGTGGGACAGAACCAAAATGTATCTATCATCACAAAAAGTCTTTCTGGAGTAGATTCAGGAGATTAAACTCATCATGCATTATAAATGGATTGGGCATGGAGAAAACTAGAAGTGGGGACTTGACTTGAAGTCAAGGTTGAAGTCCTGCACAGATGCAGTAAGTAATGCAATTTAGTTTATTAAGTGCACATTTTTACCTTGTACTCTTCTGAGTTTTCCACAGATATGATAAAGATGTTTTATTGAAGGTTCAAAAGATATCAGTCAGAGTAAGATTCTCTATATTCCACAAAAGAAATTGTGCTTGGGACTACTTAAAAAAAATGACATGACTCATCAGGTTATGAATACCTAGATATCATGGAAACTAGGGAATTCAAGCACTTGGACTTTCTGAGAGTCATTTCATGAAGGAATTATGAATGTCAACCATCTGGCTTCTAATTCAGTTTGAATTTGAGGAATAAACCAAATTCATCCATCTCTAAAGTCTGCACACAGAAAAATATTAAGAATTTATACTTTTGATATTTTTTCTACTTTTAAGCTTTGCTTGAATTGTGCAATCATTACAATCTAGAATGTGACTGTCTCATTTTACATCTGTGGAACTAAAGCTAAACAACTTGTTCAAGACCTCAGAGCTATTCAGTTTCAAAGTTAAGGACAAAATTAATGTTGCAGGTTCTTTTCATACTTCTAACATTTGTAGGACAATATAGAAAAATGTATATGGATGTCCTTTTCAGATACAGATTCTCCTCAACTTATGAAATACCCTGGTAAATCCATTATAAGTTTAAAGTACTCTAAATTGAATACACTTTAATACACCTAACCTACCAAAACCATAGCTTAACTTCACCTATCTTAAATGGGCTCAGAACACTTGCATTAGCTGACAGTGGGACAAAAGCATCCAACAGGATAACAAAGTGTTGACTATCTTAAACACACAAAGGTACAGATGGGCATCTTTTAGGCATGCTGGTATGTAAAAATACAAACCCCAATGTCCAAAAGACACTGAGAACACTGCACACTGTAGAGGATTGCTTGCTTACTTCACCATTATGAGACTGACTAGGAGCAGCAGCTGGCTGCCTCTGCCCAGAACCATGAAAGAGTATGGGGCTACATATCACCAACCAGGAAAAGATTAAAATTCAAACTTCCAGATACAGTCTCTACTGAATGCTTATCACTTTCATACCATTGTAAAATCAAAAACTTGCAGGTTAAACTGTTGGAAGTTGGAGACTTACTGTGTTCATGAGTTAGGGCCATAACTTTGGTTCTGTAATTTAATTGATGGTCAAAACTGTCACATTTCCTTACATATTTCATGAGTATTTTTGATAAACATAAATATAAAATTGAAACTGTGACCATTATGTCATTAAATCTCACCTACTTTCAGAGGTGTCTGTGAAAATGTGATATTTGCACACAATGGAGTATTACTGTGCCACAAAGAAAGATAAACTTGAGTCATTTGTAGGAAGATGGATGTACCTTGAGATCACACTGTCAAATGCCGTAAACCAGACACACAAGTTTAAATATCACTTGGTTTCTCTTATATGAGGTAAGTCAAATTATAAATAAATAGCAAAATAAAAATCGATAATAGGAAGTAGGGAGAGAAATCATTCTCAAATGGGAAGGGGATCAAGAGATGGAGGAGACGGAAAGGGGATGAAAAAAGGAAAGAAGATGTGTTATGTATGTGTACCAACTTCACCCAAGGAATATAAGATTTATGCTCTGCAGACATGTACTAATAATAATTAAAAAATTTAAAAACCTATGCTACAAGTGGATATAATTATCCCCTCTTTTCCTCAACCCTGTATCATTTTATTTTTATATTGATATTTAAATGTTTTAATTGTTGTATAATGTTCATACATATTTACGGGAACAGAATCATGTTTTGATGCAAGTCTATTACCTGTAATGATCAGGTCAGTGTAATTAGCATTTCCTCACCTCAAGCATTTATCACTAAATGTCTTGGGAATCTTTGGACTCTCCTAATTATTTTGAAATGCATAACAAATTGTTGCAGACTATAGTTACCTTACTATGTTATGGAAAACTAGAACAAAATTCTGTCAGTCTAACTGTATTTTGGTACCCATTATCCCACATGCCTGTGTCTTTACTCCCCACCTACCATTTGGCTTTCCTTGTCCACTATTTTACTCTCTTCTTTTATCAACTTATTTAGCTTCCACACACTAGTGAAAAATATATGGTATAAGGACTTAGCTTATTTCATTTAACATAATGCCCCAATTCCATTTGTACTGCTACAATGACAGGATTTCATTCTTTTCTATGGCTGAATAATATTTCTTTATCGATTCATCCATTGATGGCCACCTCAGTTAATTCCATATCTTCACTACAGTGAGTGCAGCTTCAATAAGCATGAGAGTATGGGTATTTCTTAGAGATAATGACTTTATTTCCTTTGGATAGACACCCAGGAGTGGAACTGCTGGATCATAGGTAGTTCTATCTTCAAAGGAAGCTAAAAATTATTTTTCATAATGGTTGTATTAATATACATTATAGCAGTATTAGACTTTCCTTTTTCTACATCTTCATCAGTATTTGTGACTTTTTGCCTTTTAGTTTCAACTGGGATGAGATGATGTCTCATAGTCGGTTTCATTTACATTTTCCTGATAGCGGGCCGGGTGTTTGGCTCAGTTCCTTAAGCGCCTGCCCTGGCAGGCGCGAGGTTGTGAGTTCAATCCCTGGTGCCGCAAAAAAAAAAAAAAAAAAAAAAAAAAAAAAAAAAAAAAAAAACATTTTCCTGATAGTGACACAATCCTGATTTTCTCAGAACCCCCACAATATCCTCTCTTTGCTGATTCTCATTTTCATGCACTAGATGCTTCATCAGATCACAGTTCTTGTCTTTGTGTCCCCAGCACTTTCCCTAGATTTGAGCATATAGCAGAGCTGATTAATAATGTATCAATGGTATGTAGGTAAAGAGGTAATTTGGAAACTCTGCTTACATCTATCTTACTAATCTGTCTTCTGACCTTTAGACATATACAGGCTTGCCAGGGCACAAAGTAAAACCAGTCCTGTATTTTTGCTGGTAGTTCAGCAGGAAATTCAAAGTGTACAGATGTAGCAGAAGAATTCACAAAATTCCCATTTTTTTTATCCTCACAGAAATTTACTGGAAGCAATTTTCAACACACCTGGGTCCTTTTGATTTTTCAGTCTAATTGATGTTTTTCCAGAGTTTCAAAAAGATGAGTCCAAGAGCCTGTTTAGAATCCTTAGGTGCATGAAAGCCACGCTGACACCCTGCGAGACAGTGAAATCGGCTGCATTCTCCGTAGCTCCAAGGCTTTCTTCTTTCTCTTCTCACACTGGCCAGGACTGAAAGGAAAAGGTTAGAAACCATGAAGGAATCCTGCCATTTCTATTTGTATTCCCAAAGGGCAGACAGAGATTTCATCAAGTTGAATCAAATGATTTGAAATTTAATATCTATTTTATCTGACACTAAAACCTGAAATAGACCAAACTAATCCACAATTTGATGAAATATCATTTGCCAAATTCATAATACACATGAACTACTGCTGTCTAAGTTAGCAGCATTGCTATGCTGGTGCCACTCACCTGGCAAAGGGTTAATGAGCAATGCAGATTCCCTCATGACCTAAGGAACAGTGATTCGGATACAAAGAAACAATGTTATCCTTTGTTTTAGGCCCTGCCATTTCGTTACAACCACTACCAGCCCCAACACAATGTTATTTCTGCGCACGTCTTAGTAATTAGATGCAAAAGTTGTCAGAAACTAGGTCTCTCCAAGTTCCTTTTCAACTCTGTGTGTAGTTTTATTCTGTACATATTATGATGAGGATATTTGAGTACAGGCATTATACAAGATCATGATGATGATGATGATTTTTATTATTATAAAATATATTATTGCAATATATTTTTATTTATTATGATTTTTATTATTATAAAATATTATATTATTTTGATATATTATTCTTTGTATTTCCATTAGATGACACAGAACATCTCATATTATATGAAACATACTTCATAAAAGAGTGTTTTTCAAATACATACTTAAATAAAAGCAGATATTTATCACCTGAAAGCAATCAAATTTTACATCACTGCCTTAAAAATTCCAATCTGTTTCTATGAGAATATACTATTTGTCTGTGTTACTGTGTACTTTTTTTTATTTTTTATTTTAAAAAGCAAAGCAGAAAAAAAGATAGAAATGACACAGAATTTCAAAGTAAATTAAAATAGTAGAAAATTAACACCAGTTAATATAATGCATATTTTTATCTTAGAAATAGGTGTTCAGGTTATAAGATTTAGACATGAAAAAAATGATCAAACAATCAAACAATGAAAGCACAAACTGTTCTTCTTGATGAATCAACAGAGATTAGCATAGTTACCTATCTATACATTCTGTTTATCTTTTAGATGAGGAACCATTTTAAACCTTAACTTATTAATTTCCATTCTAATAGACTTTATTTAGTGTGGGCTATAGAATTGTGTTACCAAAGGAAAGAGAAAACTCTTATTAGAAGTGATGTGATTTGATTAGTTGCACATCAATGCATTTAACAGGATTTCATGTATATTGATAAATATACACAAACCAATGACTTTTAATCTTCAAAATACGTTGTATGCAAAGAGCAATATTATACAATTGGAAAGTGTGTTCTGAGAATACAAGAATTTTTAAAGCTTTTAAGTATGGAGACAACATCTAGTACCACCTAGTTTATTTTTCCTCACTTTTGCTGATGTCTAATTAACAAAACTTGTGTATATTTGAGGTTCACAATGTAATGGTTTGATATATATAGTGTGAAATGATTACGACAATCATGTTGATTACCACATATGTCACCTCACATAGTTAATATTTCGTGTACAGGAATTGCTATGATATTAAAGATTTACATTGTTAGTACATTTCAAATATTTGACACAGCATTATTAAATCACACTTATAATTCTATATAACAGTGAGCCCCTAGGGTACATTCATCTTCATAATGGCTGGACACGATATGCTCCCTAGACTTGTGTGTTTGGGACAGATCTCTAATGCAGTAGTATTCAGGTATAGAACATCGGGGGAAGCAGTTGGGTCAGGAGGGTTCAGCTTTGTCAAAGATTGACTCACTGATGAGTTCATAACTCATGGAGGTTATTAGAAGATGGGCCCTCATGATATAAAGGGGTCACTGGGGGCGTGTTGTAGTAATAGAAAGTTGACTAACATATATTTGAATGTTTCAAAACTTCTGAAAATTCTTTACAGTCAGTGACATGGTTAATTTTGGTAGATATGAATTTCAGTTCTGTTCTTGCTGATTACATATCTTGGTGGTTCTTTAGGATTTCAGTTTGCAGCTCCAGACTCACAATGGTGAAAAGGTTTCCAGATTCTCTGAGTGCCTCTAGAGGTTCGGTGCTGGGCCATGCCTGACTCTCAGCTCAGATTCAAAATCGGCAACCAGCCCACATGAAAGAATGCGAGTTAATCCATGACTTACTGGTGTATAGTTTCCTTATTACTACCTCTTATACATAATCTTATTCTATTTAATTCTACTGAAAATATAAAATTTTTGAGACTTGAAGAGTGCAATCTTTGTGATTTGTTTAGCTTTATTCTTGTTGGAACATTGGGAGTTCTAGCTTGTTGTGATCTACTACACCCTACATGGACAGTGAAATAAAGGCTATCTAAAAATAGTTGCAAAAGTAAATGCAGATCTTTTGAAAAATACTAAATCCAAGAAGTTTTTATACTATAATGAATAAAGTATCTGGAGCCTTATTTAATTTGAAAAACATTTATCAATTATCTACTAGGACACAAACACCATAATGTACAGAAGAATCTGTAAGTCAGACCTGGTACCAAATGACTTTTAGTTCATAGAAGATTCAAATAGAGAGAGATAATCTACAGTGTGGTAACACATGTTGCAGTTTGGAAATAATACCATGTCCCAGAACCAAGGAAAAGCAAAGACTGACTCCTTAGAGGTTTAAAGATGTAATTCACTTATAAATAAGAAGTTAAATATGATCCTAAAGCCTGAGCAGAGTTTTCCAGGCATAAAAAAAAGAATGGTACACTAAGCAAAGGAATAACATTTACAGTGGCTTTTTATCATGAAAGGGCATGGCACATTTGTTACAGTAAAACAGAAAATACTAGAATAGAGTCACATTGGAAGTTCTGTGGAGTGAGAGTATGCATGTGCAAAAAAGGTCAGAGAGGTAAATTTAGACCAGATGAAGACGGACATAATGTGAAACCAGAGGCTTTAATATTCTCCCTGATGGTGATGTGGACTTCATAGAGATATTCAAACAAACAGAATAACATAACCAGAGATAAGTTATTTAAGAAAAAGTGTCTGGCATCAATGGAGACAGCAGGATCAAAGGTAAAAGATCTAAGAGGATGAAAGTATGTTTGCAGAGAACCCAATAAATAATTTTTTGAATGTCATTTGTAGATCCATTATAGATTTTGCTGTAATAAAAAATGAAAGTATAAAAAATGACTAGTAAAATTACCTCCTAAAAGTTAGTAATAGAGATGCTAGCTGGCCCAAATATCTCACTTATCTTACTCTGTTTTCATTAATACATATTTCATTCACTAAGTGAATATGTTTCCCTCCAAAAAGCATTGCTTGCTTCATTGTGTGACTCTTACTTATGTAAAGGTCATTAAAATTATCTTTTAGACCTCTATTTTGTGTGCAATATATGTTACTTTCATCTTATTTAACTTCAACATTCTCTTTCATTTAACTTTCCTATATGTAAATTCAGAGAGAGAGGAAGAAACAAAATGAAAGGATTGTAATATAATGCCATGAAGCCTAATTCTTAGTAACTGTCTTTCCCACTTATCCTGGCCTGTCATCTTATGCATTAGAAACACCTTGTCAGCAAAGCTCCTGTGAGATAACTCCTCTTCCACATAATTGGGATAACATCAATCTGTCTAACTTCAAAGCACTATTCAGTGTTAGACACTAGTACATGAAAATAATGAGAGACCACCTCCTTTGTCCAGATTTTAGCCTTCTTGTCATTTCATATGTTTTCATGTAGCACAGAGATTTAAAACTGATTAAGTGATATCCCACAGACAGTTACCTCCTGTGCCTTAAAGAGTCTGGCTGAAGTGAGATTGAATAGAAATGCAGAATTTTATGGAGCTTCAGAGGTCCTAGCTTGCACTTTATAAGTACTCTTTATTTCTGCTATAAACCTATTACATACCCCATACTGTGATTTGAATATTGAAAGCCATTTCAACTTGCCTTTTCCCTACAAAATAAGTGCTTGAATGGTAGCTACCTTGCAACCATTGGAAGATAATAATTCAGGTTACTAGGTAATTTGTAATTTGCAAAACCTTTGAACATTTATTATTGATCCATAGAGGGAATTATGGCTTGTGACTAGATGTTCTCCACAATGCCTCATGAGGTCATAGGTGGGGCTTTTTCTAGAGTGGGTGATTGAACCATGATGCAATGCTAAGACTAAGGGTGCTAGGATTAAGTGTGGGTAATTACTAAATCAGTCCACTGATTAGTTTGGTACAGCCCTAATCCCAGCAGATTGGATGCAATATAAGGAATAGAAAGAGGCTTGTTTTCTCCCTTGCTGGCTTTGCTACCTTCTGCCTGTCATGAACTGTTTCCCCTCTGGAATGCTTATCTGTCATGCCACCCTGCCTTGGAGCCAGTTTACTATGGACTGAACCCTCTGCAAACCGTAAGCCAAAGAAATGTTTCCCATTAACTTTGGGCATCAGGTATTTTGTATCAGGGATGAGAAAAGTAACTAAGACAGAGGCTGCCCACAACTTACTAACTAGAAGACTGAAGACCTAAATATTAAGGAAGAACTTTCTATAACAAACCAGGGTTCATTCTACACACTGTTTATCCTTCTTGTCTTGTTGCTGTTATTCAAGAAATCTGAAAACCATATTAAATATCAAAATTATTCCTAATCTCAATAGATTAAATTCATTTTATGATTCCAGTCCTCTCATACAAAGAAGTAATTTTATGCTGAATCTGTGTAGAGTCATCTTCAGCAAGTGTTGAATGTTGCAAATAGAATTAATATTTCACATCTTCTCATCTCTAGTTAAACTCATATGTAAGCATGTCACTTCTTTCATACTTGAGCCCCGAGGTGATTTTATTATGAAAAGTGCAAATTTTAAAATCTAATAAACTGTAATCTTTTCTGAAGGTAACATTTTGCTGACATACATTATATCCAGAATTATGGTACTAAATTGTGAAGGTCAAGTTACAACAACCTCATGCAACTTAATAAAAATGAAATTATTTCTAAGTTCTTATTTATAAAGACCTAAATATCTATTTATTTGTTTACTTGCTTTTATGGCTCTGAAGTTTATTTTATCTCTTTCCAGATTTTCCTGGTCTGTTTTGACATGGGTTTGGCTATATATTCTAAGACAAATTCTAATTCCTCTAAGACAGGAATATATTTAATCTATAAAATAACTTATTATGTGTTCTTAACAACCTTAGTAGGATCAATAAAGTGTCCAGTACAGTAAGTTCCTAACTTATGAACATTTGAGTTGCAAACTTTCACAGGTGTACTGTGTAAGACTCACTCAGTCAGTTTAGGAATGAACTTGACCTAAAAACAATTCTCCCAGAATAGAACTCATTTGTAAATTGGCATCTGACTTTTCTAAGAAAATGGACTACAGTCATAAGCACTTACATGGCTGAAAACCTTAGAATGCACACATTTTCAAGGAGTTCTAATTATACATAGCTACAAGTTTACATTCCTACTTGATTCCCAATCACCCTTTTTAACCTGTGTACAACAAAACTTTTGAGATTCTTGAACACTGTGGAGGTTTAAATATGAAAACAGTATAGCAGATAACTTTTTTTGGGACAGGGTCTCACTACGTAGTTTAGGCTGGCCTTGAGCTCACTATGTAGCCCAGGCGAACTTGAACTCACAGTGATCCTCCTGCTTCAGAATGCTGACATTATAGGCAAGTGCTACCATGCCTGGCCTTATAGCAGATAATTTTATATCAAATTTTACGTGACATGGAATATAAAATGTATTTAACAGTAAAGACTGAATTTTCAGGATTTTTCTGAAACCATGATCTTGGGCCTCCATTCTCTATTACTTTGATCCTCTTTTCTCAGTAAGTATCTATATCTCATGCAGGGAAGTTTGTCTTCTTATCACCTTCATTTCAAAATTTGGTTGAGTTTCGAATGTTACTTTTTAAAAGCAAAATGGAGGCAAATCTCTAAAATGTCACCCAATAACTCACCCCCTTACAAATCCTTTTCAATTGTCCAGTTGACAATTATAATTTAGTTCTTACCAAGAGAACATGGCAACAAGATGGGCCATAACTTTGGTGGTAATCTTATGTTATATGACAATGGTGAAAAGGTTTCTGTAGATGTAATTAAGATCTCTGGTCAATGAACTTTAAGCTGATCTAAAGGGAAATTATCCTGATTGGCCCTGATTTAACCAGGCAAGCCCTTAAGTAGCAGGTCTAGAAGTCAAAGACTTTCTCTTGAATATGAGAAAGAAAGCCAAAACAAATTTTACACCTTCATTGAAATAAACACTGCCAATAACCATATGAGTTCTGAAAAAGACCCTTAGCCTCAGAGGGGACCTTGGCTCCAGTTTGCCCCTTGGCTGTTACCTCTAAAATATCAAGCAAAGACCTCGAAGCCCCAGTTAATCCTTTGTCTGTAGTCTGTGAAATACCAAGCAAGGGCAATTCCCAACCATGCTACTCCTAGTCACTGGTCCACAGAGAATATGAGATGACAAATGCACATTGTTTTAAACTGTTAGGTTTGTGGTGATGTGTTACATAGCAATAGAAAATTAAAAAAAAACCAAAAAACAAAAAAAACACATCTTTTTCTCATTCAATAATGGCCTAAAACTAGTCACTTTTTTTCTTTACCACAAAATAACCACAACTTTCTAGGACTTGTTTGTTGGAATTCCTGATCATCCAGGGGCAGGATCAATGAAACCCCATCTAATTTGGTACAAAATGAAACAACATGAATACATTTGAGAAATATCACCCAATACAGAGAAAATTTTGTGATTATTTCAATATAAGATGTGTTAAAAACTGGAGTGCTTGTAATATTGATCTCCACCCAAATTAGTAGATAGCACCCTCCATCTGAACACATTTCACACAAGTTTCAATAACTAGATTTTTCCTTCTTTTAACATGACACAATTCTCATATATGAAAAATGAAGCTTCACTGATGTCATCAGGACACCTCATTTAAGCATTTTTATTAATGGTAATAGATTGTGTTTCTTTGCACTTGCCTATTGATTCCCACAATGTGACTAATCACCGTGATCACTGAGGTGAGAAAGTAGGATTAATTTCTAGCCTCAGAAGAGAAAATAGTAAGCATACTGACATGAGAGTCAAGAAAGAAAAGTTAGTAAGTTTAGAACCATATAAAAATGAATTCACACGCAAAATGTTTTCTTCCATAAATACTTAAAGTTATGAGACCTGTTTTTAGCAGTATCTTCTGGGATATCTTCTCTTAATTTTCATCTTAGTTTAAGGCGGCGAGATTTAAACTGTAATGTCAAAGAATAATAAATGTTTTGTCAGTATAGGTTAGCATACATACCACAAAATGGAGCTAAAGATAATATATTTTTAAAAGTGTGTCAGGTGACTTTTTAAAAACTTCAAGATCCAATAAAAATGGAATTTATGTTAGTTTCTATGCTCAGTTTTGAAAATGCAGAGATAATCTGAGATTAGTTGCTTCCCTGGAATATCTCATTGATAAACACAAATTATTGGGGGAAATAATTATCTCAACATCTTTTCTTTCCTTGTCTGTAAAACAACATTCATTTTTAATTTTATAGTTTTTATTATTAGGATGGCATTTTAAGCCTGTGACCTTACTCAAATATCAGAAATATAATTGATTTTTGAGTGTTCTGAGTTTACAGAATATCAAACAATTATCAATGAAGCATCTATTTCTTTTTAAAATATCCTAGTTGCTCTGTCCTACTTTCAATAAATTAGTTATTAATAAAGATGAAAAGGCCTCCAAGAAGAAGCATGCTTAAAATATTTTTAATAAGAGATTTTGAAATGTTGGACCTGTCAAAAACAGACATTTCAAACAGTGAGAGTCAAGTTCATCCATTTCCCACACAACTATAGTACCATCAAAATTCAGTACTATGGTCTTCAGTATAAAAGCAAAAAAGAAATTACACATATGACATTTAAAAAGAATTCTATTGATGAGGAAATCATTCTAGGCCTTGAGAATATTTATGGCCTTATTAGAAATGCTAGCTTCAAAGAGAAGGTTTATAACAAGTATAATCCTATGTCTAATCCCTTTACCTGGATGTAATTTCTTCTTTGTAAAATGAGTATCATTTACTTGTCAATTACATTGAACTCATATTGTCTGTCTGCACCAGTAGGATATAAATTCCACAAAAGCAGAGAGGTTTTTGACAGATTGGTGCCTTGATGCATGTAGTGAAGAAGGACTAACTAAATATAAGAATGCTCATTAAATTTGTTCATTGAATAAACTAATAAAGTAATGCTCTACCATTGCTAGTTTCAATACACCTCTAAAAGATGAGGCTGGTAAAGTGCTGGATTTTGTCCAGTATTCTAGAAAGCATTTTTATAAAGATAAAAGTAATGCTTACTTTTGTACATGGAAAGATCCGTTACTCAACAAAAGACCCCTTCCCTTTGACCTGGTTGTTGGTTGTAGGGCTAAATTTATGCTGAATCTTTGTTATTTTCTCATCTGACCAATGACCAAACTTTGAAAATATGATTGGCAACGAATAAGAGTACCCCAGTAAAGAGAAATCAGAACAATCCATCAATGGCCCACAAAGGAATTAAGACTTCACTTTGTTTTTATTCAAATTTATCTGTAAGAATATCATGTTTAAAAATAATTCTTGCATTTTGTAGGCCTTGTGAAGATGATAATAAAATCCTTTTCAAATATATTTATATTAAATATCACATCAATCCATTAATAAAATATAAAAATGTCATTTTAGAAAAGTGTGATATGTCTTCCTTAATGCAGTAAGCCCTTTTTTCTAGAGTCACATTTCATATTATGCCTTCTCCCATATGTAAGGAAAAATATATTTGGAAGACAAATTGGATCCAGATAATTAGGAAACATCACATTTATCTGACTTATCACATTTCCTTTAAATTTTTCCTTCAGTAGTTTATATAACATTAAACCACACACCAACACTGCTATGAGGAGCACCTTTAGTTCTAGTTACTTGGGAGGCTGAGCCAAGAGGATCACTTGAGCCCAAGAGCTTGAGATCATGCTCAGCCACATGACAAACTCTGTCTTGAAATATAAATAAATAAACACATAAACAAGCAAACAAATAATAGTAAACATGTGTCTGCCATTTTTATGGCTCTCCAGCTGTGAGGAAGAGCATTGAATAGAATACAACTTGAATTTGAGTTCTGCTCATTACTAGCTATATTACACGTGCAAATTACTAATTTCTCTGAGTCTTAGTTTCTGCCTTCTGTAAAACTATTGAAGCACCTATGAGTTGAAGTTTCTCGGCAGGCCTGCAGAGTACAGAACAAAGTGGATGTCTTTACCTGCACCCTGGTTCCCATCGCTGATAGCTTCTCCAA
Source organism: Dasyprocta punctata (assembly GCA_004363535.1). NCBI lineage: Eukaryota > Metazoa > Chordata > Mammalia > Rodentia > Dasyproctidae > Dasyprocta > Dasyprocta punctata. Next base: position 45,195 of record RJWM01015494.1, read on the forward strand.
GAATTTATTTCCCTCAAGAGTTTTTCTTTTTCCTATCCAGGCAATTATTCATTGTTACTGTTTCATTCCATACACCCAAAAACTTTCCTCTTTGTCTTCCTAAATACACACACACACACCCACACACACACACACACTGGTTCTGCTCCCTCCAACTAGCAGTTTATATCTCTCATTCTTTTGAGAATAAAACTACTCCAAAGTTTAGTCTTCACACTGTATCCTTGATAGTCGGTCAGATTCTTTCTCCACCCATCTTGCAACCCTTTGTTGCTGATGTCTCCATTCCACGTCGATAAAACCAAAAGTCATTGTCAAGTCACCCACGTAACCTATCAACAGTTAGTAGAAGAGATCTGGCAGCTCTCTTGGTCATAAAGTAGCTTCCCTGACTTGGCTCCCAGGACATCATACTCTGAGTTTTCCTCCTATCTCGTAGCCATTCAGTTTTCTTTTCTTTCCTGGCTTCTTAGTTTTTCAATATCTCGATCACAGTCACTGAACCTGTCATCTTTGCCAATTTTTTTCACTTCTTGGGTACACTCCTTCACTCCAAGGTGTGTAAACACTGCCCCCTTATTAATGGTTCCCCTATTTATATCTCTAAGCTAAGTGTTCCAGTTAAACATGTTAACTCATCAACTCAAATTCCTACATGGTTACCCTTAGGTATCTAATAAGTTGCTTCACATTCTTTCCAAAATGAAGTTGTAATCTACACAGCTGGTTCTTGCAGTCTTTTCCATCTCAGTGTTAACTCAGTTCTTACATTTACACCGTTCAAAAATACCATTATTATCATGGAGTCTTCTCTTGTCTAATCTATACATTTAATCCATCTGCAACCCCAGTTGCTTTTAATCCAAAACATATGCAGTTACCGACCACTTCTCACCACTACCATTGTTATCAGCCTCAGCACCATCGTTTCATTAACTGGTCTCCACGCTTCCACCTCGCCCCACCCCACAGTTGATTCTTACATTTCAACAAACGATTCTGTTTGGTCACAGGTCAGATTACATCACTTCTCGGTCTGAAACCTCTGCTAATTTTTTTTCTCATTTTTAATAGAAGTCAAAACTCATGCTATCCTACAAAGCTTAGTAAGATCCAGCATAGCGTTATTTCTTACACTTTCTCTACTACTCTGACCCTCGGTGACACACTGTAGTCGTAGTGTTTCCTTACATTCCAGGAAAACTTCAGGCAGACTCTTACTGCAACACCTTTGCACTTAGCACTTGCACCTGAAAGACTCGTTTCCAGATAATACTGTAGTTCACTCTTTGACTGTCTTGTAGTTTATGTTCATTCACCTCCTTCTCAGTGAGTCCTTCCCTGGCTTCCCTATTTGCAAGTGCAAACATGAATCCCTGGTGCTCCCTATATAATTTTCATGCTTTATTTTCTCTGTAAACACATTGTTTCCTAACACACTATTTAACTTAGTTTTTTTATTGTTTCCTCCTAAAAGTGAAGCCTCCATGTAGGTTGTTATTTTTGCCTTTTATTTTACGATGTAGGTCTGATATCCAGAATAGGGACTAGCAAACAGTAGATGCTTAATAAATACTTACGAAGTAAATATTAACCACAAAGAAAAACATTAAATAAACCAAGATTGCTTGAATAAGTAAAACATAAATATCATTATATGGATTTATACATACAATTATTCACTGAAAATTAAAGGCTAATTTGAAAATACAATGATAAGTATCATAAAGTATATCAGCTAAACAAGTTCATAGTTTAGGAGAAGTATAAATATATATGGAAGTAACTGTAATAAAACAATTGTTGTGTACTATGTAGTATGTAATATATAATAAGGAATGAGGACTATATACCTAAATATAATATGTAGAGCATTCTTAATTACATTACAGTTAAATATTTATATGCTTGCCAACTCTCTTAAATTTAATAACTGCATCCCATATAGTAGAATACCAAAATATGTTTAGCAATCAGAAATTAAACAAGTTGTGGATACTCTGATTAAATTAGGTTAAAAAATGTGTTTGCTATAAATTAATTACATATTAAATTAAGTTACATTGTGACATCACAAGAAGGGAAATACCTAGGCTTAACTTGATCAAAATTCCAAGATTATTTTTTTCTTTGGAATTAGTGTTATTGAGAAATATTGGAGCATATGGACATAAATTTTTTCATTTTATTTTCAAAAATGACCCAATTAATGCACAGGTTCACTTACTTAACAAAAAATGAGGATTCAGAAAGAGTGAATTGTCCAAGTTCACATAACATTGGATAAAATAGGAGTTTTCATTCCAACTTTAAGAATCCTAAATTATATACATTTTTATTGGCTTTGAAATTGCATTTACCTATTAAAGCACTTACCTTAATGTTTAATAGTTCCTTGAATATATGACTTTCTTGCTGCTCTGTTAGTTCTTTATGAACAAGAACAGTAATTTGTTTTCACATCAATGCCCCATATCATATCAACATAGAGAAAGTGTTCAACAAGTTAATGTTGAATTAATGGATGGTTGAATACATGTGTACATATGAATAAATAATTGCATGACTAGTGTATATAATTGTG